>CAOLHI010002403.1:0-258357 GCA_948474755.1 Ctenosaura bakeri | reverse complement strand
GATTTTTTTGGCAAGATTTGTCCAGAGAAGTCTGCCTTTGCTGTCCTTTGAGGCTGAGAGAGTGCGACTTGTCCCAGATCACCCAGTGGGCTTCCACAGCTGAACAGGGATTTGCACTCTGGTCTCCAGAGTTATAGCCCAACACCCTAACCACTACACCACGCTCGCTCTGGAAAATTACAAAATGCCTCTCTGAATACTTATTTTCAACTAGTGAAGGAAGGACTTGAAGGCACACAACAACAACAACTTATGCCAGTTGCTATGATGGTTCCCCAACTCCTGTTTGCCAGTCAGTTGGCCCAGGGGGCTTTCCTTGGCAAGGGGGTTGCCTGGATTCGGTACAGAAAGAGGGTCCCAGTCACTGCTGGTTTTGACTTATGCATTTATTAATTTCTGTTTCTTTGTGAGTTCTGCATGTTTGTATGGAGCATATACTTGCTTCCCCATATGCAGTATCTTCTGTGAATATAAGGCAAATGCTGAAGTTCTCATTGTGGGTCAGAGAATAGCCCGTGACACAAACGGTGTGAGACTTTTTCAATAGGGTCCCCTGGCGCACGATTAAGATGTCTTTTAAAATGATGGAACGTCTTGCACTCCAGGCTTGCGGTCTGCTCAGTACCCCTCAACCCACCACCTTTTCCTCCTCCTTTTGTTAAGATTTAGCCTGGGGACTTGACTGCTTCATATTGGGTTGTGATATTTGGTTGGATTTCACAAAGATACTGCATCATCCATGCCATAGCATTTCTGATTTCTGTGTGTGGATGTGAAAGCTAGACAGTGAAGGGAGGCTGACGTGGGGGGAAAAAAGATCAGGTGTTCTGGAAAATGGTGCTGAAGGAGAGTTCTGAGGATGCTCTGAACTGCCAGAAAGACAACTAAATGGTCTGGGGACAAATCAGGCCTAAACTTTCCCTAGAAGCCAAAATGACTGAGGCTGTTGAACTTTGGACACATCATGAAACATCATGACTCCTTAGCAAGGGCAAGAAAGTTAAGTTGGCAGGCCGTAGGAAAGAGGAGGGCCGCCTTACAGGTGGGCAGACTCGGTCAAAGAAGCCGCAGCGGGACCCTGAGTTTGCAGGACCTGAGCTGGGTGGTCGATAATGGGGAGGTGGGGGGTGCTTGGAGACCTCTCCTTCCTACATAATTGAAGCTGACTTGATGGAACCTACCAACAACATGAGAGAGACTATATTTTGAGTAGCAGGGACATCCCTAGTGGACAGTGGGAAAGTGAGAGATGACTCCTGATGTGTGTGCACCTTGGGACTGTGGCCCAGCCTTTGCACGGGATGGTGTGCGCCTGTGCAAACACATGCTCACAGACGGGTCTCTGGGGAGGCGGCGCCACCTGCTGGCCATGGGATTCTTACTCCCTGGGAGAAGGGAGGCTCACGGGCTCCACCCACCTCTTTCTCTCTCACACCAGGGCGGTGAGGTCACGCTTGTCACTCTTTGCACACATGATTGCCCTAATCCGTGCAGCTGCCCTGCCAAGAATGCCTGGATTGCAGAAGGAGCCGAGGCAAAGAGCCACTAAAGAGAGTGCTGACCCAGGGACCCATCTCTCTCGTGTCAGTTCAGCGCCTCCATGGTGGAGGCAGGCAGAAGCTTTCACCAAACTTGGAAAGATTTTTTGCACTATCACATACAGAATTCCCCAGCCAGCATTGTCAATATATATATCTCCAACCCCACCAAGCACCAGGAAACTGAGACTCCCAAGTTCTTGTAGCTCTGTGCCTTCAAGTCATTTCTGATCTTTGGCTGCTCTAAGGCAATCCTTTACCATCCCCAGCATGCAAGTTCAGCCTGCTTTGGCCCTGCCTCCTTCCTGACACCAACAACAGGGGTGCAGAGGAGACCTTTCCAATGAGCTGTGAGGGGAAGGAAGGCCTCCCCACAGTCTCCGGAGCACTGGCAGCGTCGTCACTTGCTCACATCATGGCCAAGACAAAGCCTTGGAGGGGGAAAGCTCATCTCTGTCCTCCGTGCTCCTTAGTGGCTGGCAGTGAGGTTCTGGAGCCACACTCTGGCTCCCAAAGCTTTTTTGGGGGGGGGGCGCTTTTCTTTTTGTCTGCTTTTGGTCCCTCCCTGAATTACATTTTTTGGCACCAAAGTGAGGGGTTACCTCTCCTGGGAATGACAGTATCTTCTAAGTTGCCACAGGAATCCCTTGCATTAAAAACATGGAAGCAGATTCCTGGCCAATTCTGGGTTTCTTTGGCATCCCAGAGAGTTTCAGGGGAAGAAAATCCTTCCCTCCCACAGGCCACCCGAGTTCCCCTCCTCTTAGCAGAAGACTGTCTGTTTCTTTACTAAATCTATCCTAAATCTTTACTGTCGATTGGACTGTAAGCCCAAGGGCAAGGAACTGTGTTGTTGTTCTTTTACTTGCACAGTGACATGCCCAGTGATGGCACTATGCAAATAAATGATCGTCCTCCTCACTACCACCGCCGCCATCATAATCTCCCCCCACCCCTAAACCACTTCTCTGGGTGGCTAACAAGAATCAAATGCAAACTTCCAGCTGTGACATAAACATGAAAATACAAAGGGAGCAGCCTTCCAACCAAGCTCTCCTCTTCCTTTCCAGCAGCAGCTGACTTCCCCGGGGAGCGTGGTCTCATCCCGGGGCTCCAGTGTTCCTGGATCACCCTCCAGCATTGTGGTAAGTTCCCCCCCACAAAAAAAACCTCGCTTGCCTGCTCCCTCCTCAGCAAAGGTGCTTCTAGGGCATTCTTGCAAATCCTAGAATGTTTGGCTTCGAAATGGCTGGGCCGAGGAGGACATACAGCTGGTCCATCAGGTAAGTGCGGTGCTGCCCCAGATGACCCTGGCGGAGATGCCCCACTGGGGCAGGAGGAGAGGCGGGGCAACCGGTGGCTTTTGTCTCAAGGGTGCAGTGCATCCACTCTTTGTTTTATGCTGGACTTCAGGAGACCTGTCCTAGGTCCTGAAGGAGCCCTCTCCCCAAAACAGATTTGGTACCTTGGAGAGGTCCTACAAAGCTCAGGCTGAAGCCTGGAGTAGATTCACTGTCCCCCTGGCATGAGAGCCACCAGTTGCTCCTGAGAAACATATGATGGACTGCGGGGAGGGAAAATGAAGTCATGCCTTCCAAGTAAGGCTTCTGCCCCCCAAGATGAAATTTTCCTTCAGTCTCCAGTTTTCTAGCACTGCAGAGAGTGAGAAGCAGACATCTTCTGTTTGCTTGCCTTCCCTTGGGAACCTGTCCTGCCCATTTTCCGCTGCTCCTGAAGAAGTGCTCTGGGGTCCTGGAAAGAATATGCTAGATATTTCTTTCTTTCAGCCTCAAAGATGCTACTTGATTCCTTTACATCTTTTTACCTCAACACAGACTAGCATAGCTGTGTCTTTGTAAATGTTAAACTAAAGCTTTAAGTCAACTGCAGCGGTAGAAATTTGAGGATGGAAGTCCCTTTCAGGAGGTAGGATTCTTATGGAAGGCCTCCAGCCAACAGTGGAGAACCAGAGCTGCTTCTCTGGACACTAGAAGTCCCCAGATTCAGTACCATGTAGGGCTGGGAAGGTGCTTGCTGGAGGTCCCAGAGAGAGCCACAGCTGTTGGTCAGTGTCTGCCATCCTGGGCTAGAATCCAACCTGGTAAAAAGCCGTGTCCTCTCTCCCCTCCTTCTCTTCTTCTCCCCCTTCCTCCCTCCCCCCCAGGCAAAAATGGACAATGAAGTGCTGGGCTACAAGGACCTGGCAGCCATTCCCAAGGACAAAGCGATCCTGGACATTGAGCGCCCCGACCTGATGATCTACGAGCCCCACTTCACCTACTCCCTTCTGGACCACGTGGAGAGGCCCAGAAGCCGTGAGGTGAGCAGGGAGGTCACCCAAACCTTCTCGGTGTTCCCCTGGGGTTTGGGTCTGGCTAGCTGGCTCCTCAGGGTGCCTTAGTGGTGCCCACAGCAGCTCTGCACCAGCTGGCCCCGCTGTGTCTGGGGGGTGGTTCTGGCAGCTCCTCTTCACAAGGATGATTCATGGACTGCATTTAGAGCCCACCTCCCCCGCCTCCCACCCTGGAGACTCTAGGCGGCTTGCAAAAATTGAGAGAGATGCAGATAAAACCTCACACCCCTAAAAACATGCACGTTAAAACAGAATTAGTTGATTAAATGTTCACAGAGGTGAGCCAGTGGCTAGGCACTGTACTAGTGCAAAATTACTTGTGCAAACTGCTGTGCTTTCCCAGAGGCTGCGTCAGGGCCAGCTGGGTGCTGCCGGTCATTCTCCAGCCACTGGGAAGCCCTTTCTCCCTCCCTTGTGACTCAGGGGAGGGGGGCTACCTGCGTGTTGTGCGTTGGGTGAACTCACATTTTTGTTGCGTAGCTGTGGGATCCTGAGCAACTACACTGGGAGATGCTTATGCTCTGTGCAGAGTCACCTGGGTCTGGGTCAGCAGAACCCATTCTCTTTTTCCGTGGAGGGAGGCCTGCTGGCTCTCTCTGGGTGGCTGTCTGCTGCTGGCTTCCCTTTTGTGCCCTGTTTTTGTATTTGTTCTGTTCCCGTCCACCAACACCATTGTCAGCAAGCAGGCAGCTGACTCCCTTTAGGATGAACGGCTGAATAAACCAGGCACCCGCGCAGCATCCAGTAACATCTCTCTCTCTCCCACCCCTTCTCTTTTTCTTTCCCCCTCTCTTTCTTTCTGCAGCGCTCCCTCTCTCCCAAATCTCTCTCTCCTCCTCCTTCTCCAGAAGTAAGTGCTTCCCAGAGTTAGTTGCCCCCTCGGAGAAGGGTTCCAAGGAAGGATGTGTAGACGGGTGGGTGCAAAGACAGGGAGGTGGCAGGGAGAGGGAGGTGGTGAGCATCCCCCACCTGCATGCAAAAGCAAGCGCGGTCTGTGCGTCATCAGTGTCTCTCTGTGCGCCTCTGGTGTCAGAGCAGGAGTGAGCGACTGGGGCCATTTTTCTGCCCTGGGACTCTCTCTTGGGGGCTTCGCAGGCTGCCAAAAAACAAAAATTACAAATGGACTTCTATTCACATGCAGCTTTGAAAAAGTGGCATATATGAGGTGTTAAATAATGCACGGGGGGCTGAAACTCATTTAAGAGAGGGGGAGAGGGGATTTCCCTCCCAACTTTGGCAATCTGGGGGGGTTTGGTGGGGTGCAAAAACACCTTTGTGGGCCATGGGTGGCCCCAAGGCCCAGCCCTGCTCTTGAGACTCTCCCCAAACTGTCTGTCTGTCTGTCTGATGTCTGCATGTCCATGTGCAGGGAGCTGGGCTATCCTTTTGCCTTCCAGGGCTCTGGCTGAAAGAAACCTTGGACATCAAGGGACTTGGGAAGGGGGCACTGTGGGGCTTGCCATGGGGGGCTGCTGCTTTGCATGAGACGCGGTGACCACCCCAAAGCTGACGGTGGGGAGAGGCTTCTGCATGCGAAGGCTGGGCTTGTGGGGGGAAGGGGGAGGCCTTGGTGGTTGGGGGTGTGGGGGTCTCCTCCCAGCCAGGGCAAGTTCAGGAGCCCAAAGACAGTTGTCCGCTAGTGACCTCCTTGCCCTGGCATCTCAGTGCCCATCTCTGCCCACAGGTCACCCGGGACTGGGCAGAGAACAAGTCTCCCAGCAATGCCTCCCAGGCCTCCGGTCGCCGGGCCGGCAGCACTGGAAGCCGCAGCGGAGTCCACCACTTCCACCATCCTGGTAGGCTTTGCTTGACCCCTGCCCACTCCTGCCTGCCAGAGGCACCTCGAGGGATTTGGAGAAGGCTTTCCCATTGCTCCCAGGACCCAGCCCTGCTCCCCGGCTGCAGGCCCACCGCTGCTCTCTGGCTGGGTGGAGGCGATCCTCTCCTAAGAGCATAGTGTTCATTCACTACCTGGCGCTTGGAGATTCATGGTTGGAAATTCCTCCAGAGAATCCAGGGAGTTGTAGTTTGGGGAGGGTACAGCCAAAGCATATCTGTTGATGTTGGCTGGATTCCAGCTTCATTTTGGGGCTTGCCTTAGAGGACCATGGAGAGGGACCTCGCTTAGCGCTTTCCCACAGCCTAAATTCGCAGGAGACTGGGGGGAATCCTGACTGAACTGTTCCTTACGGACTGTGGGGTGTTCCATGTGTTTCCAGGAGTTCCAGGGAGTGGGAAGGGGCTGGAGGACAAGGAGGGCTCTTCTTTATGGAAAATGCAGGGGGTGGGTGGGAGCCCCGCCTTGGGGGTGCAAAGGACCCACTGGGGGAGGGTGCAGGAGGGTGACCCCCAGGGATCCAGTTTGTACCGGGTGCATTTTGCTCCAGGGTGTGACTTGCCCAGGCCTTCTGCTCCTTCTTGTCTTCCTTCCTTCCCTCCCAGACCCCAACACGGCGGAGCTGAACATCTACAAGAAGCCCCCCATCTACAAGCAGAGGGGTAGGTGCCGCTTCCCTGTGACCTCCCCACAGTGGCCGGGGGAGGGGGAGGGGGTCAGTCTCTTGGGCTGGAGGGTCACCCCCTTTTCTCCTTCCAGAGCCCTCAGCGACATCTGCGCCGCCCCAGGGGGGCAAACATCTCATCGAGGATCAGATCATTGAGTCCTCCAAGTTCCCGGCCGCCCAGCCGCCAGACCCCAACCAGCCTGCCAAGATCGAGACAGACTACTGGCCCTGCCCCCCTTCCCTGGCGGTTGTGGGTACGTGGGGCTGCTTGTGGTGCTTTGCTAATTTGGATCTCGTTGCCTTAAATCCGGCTGATCCAGGGGGTGGAAGGTGGGGTGCAGGTAGGAGGCAGGTGTGGAGTGTGTGGCTGCCTGTCGCGGAACCCCCAGCGGCGGCCGTTTTCATCTTTAAGGGAGCCATTTGGCAGCTGTCATCTCCACCAGGAGCGGGTCTTTTGTAAAACCAAGGGCTCTTGCCCACCCAAGACTAAGCCATCCCAAAGTATTTTGCATCATGCGAGGAAAAAAACATCTATTAGTATTACCTTTGTTTAACTGGCACTGGCCACCAAGGTCCTTTGCCGACCTACCAGTGGGGAGAGTTGCCTGCCCCCCCTTCCAGCTTGTGGCTCTTTTGCCCCCCTCCACTCTGTTAAAGCTCCCCCTCCCCTCTCTGTTTGCTCCCACAGAGACCGAGTGGCGGCGGCGGATGGCCTCCCGGAGGGGCGAGGAGGAGGAGGATGACTTGTCGGAGGAGACCAAGAACCTGCGGGAGCTGCAGAAAGAGGAGCTGAGCAAGGTGGGAGGAGAAAGAGGAGAGTCCTGGGGTTTGCCCTCCCACGACAACTGCTGTGCCCAGTTGCCCCCTTTGGGGCCATCGAGTCCTTTTGCAGCTGAGCCATGTCCATCCTTCCCCCCTCCCCCCCAGGTCGCCTCCAACCTCGGCAAGCTCATCCTGAAGGAGGAGATGGAGAAGGAGCGGTCACTGCCAATCCGGAGGAAAACCCGCTCCCTCCCAGACCGGACGCCCTTCCACACGTGTGAGTGAACACTTGCCTCCCTGCCTTGCGTTGCAGGTGGATGCAGATGCTCTCTGGTGGGTGGGTGGGCTGAACAGGGGTCTTCTTGATCCCTTGCAAAGAGCTTCTCTTTCTTAGGTTCCCTTTTCCAAGAAGACTGGTCCCCTCTGCCCAGCATTTGGGGGCTGGATCTTTTCCTGTCAGCCCCCCTCTTTGCTGGATGTCCCCCTCTGGGGAAGCCCCGGGACAAGGTTAATCAACCCCCCCACCCCACCCCATGTTGCCTTTCGCATCTCTGAACTAGAAATGTAGATCTTGGCTCGTTTCATTCCCACATGCATGAACGGCTCATTTCAAAGGTTTTCTCCTGCTGTGTGAGATTATGAGAAGTCCTTAAATTATTTTTGCTCCACTTTAGTAATCAAGTTCCTGGCTCATTAGACCAGGTTTGGTCCAGATAATAAAGGGAATGAGGGACAGAAAATAAACCACATAATCAGTCTGTATGCTATTGATAGGATTTGGCTGCTCAGTGAAACTGTGGAGGCTCTTTCTCCACCGCTCTTGAGAACTTTGCAAAATTATCTGGAGAGAGGGCTCACTTTCTTAAGTCTGATCTCAGGTGGTTCAGTATTCCTCCTGTCTCCCAAACATTTCTCTTCCAGGCGTTAGACATCCCTTTAGCTGACAAACAAATCCACTATTTAGGAGTGCAGAAAGCAAAAAAAGATAATAAATCTTTTGAACAAACAATGGAGTAATCTGGAAGACTTAAAATGGTGAAAGAGTCTAACAGTGCCTTTATCAAGTTGCATCCTCACCATAAAAGACTTTGGCCACAATCCTCTATCATGGTGCATGTTAGGTAACTTTGTATATACTCAGCTACACAGCAGAGGGACTAAGAAATCCTGTCAGTGAAAGATGGGTAACTGACACAGGCAAGGGTTTCCCAACATGGATTGGCACCTCTTAGTCGGCATCCTGATGCCCAAGGGGACTGATGGGCACTGGCCCCTTTGCTGGCTCCTCCACATAGTTCAGCAATGGCAGCCCTTTGCTGGAGAAGGGACCTGTGGAACTAGTTCCCTTAAGCCTAAGAAGGCCTTTGAAGACATAGGTCCTCAGCAGGAGTCCGTCTGGTGTTTCTTCCCAAGTTTTCTTATTTTGTGTACTTCCTCTTGAGCTGTCAGGCGCTGAAAACCTGACTTTTTTTTCCAACCACTTTTTAATGAAAATTATTTCTGCAAAGTGTTGAGTTTTGTGCAAAAAACCCCCAAAGTTTGCACAGAATAGTAAGTTTTCACAAAATGCACTAAGAAAAATGTTGGGGTCTTCTGCAACAAACAGGCTGTCTTACATGAAAAGCAAGAGTCGTGTGTGTGTGTGTGTGTGTACAGAGAGAGAGAGAGAGTGCAAAAAAAAAAATCCAAAATGTGAAAAATATTGGGCTCGTTGCACTTTTTCAGAGAGTGTGCAGGTATTATCCAATTCAAGCTCTCACAAACTGTGCCACAGCAGCACAACAGTCAGCTGTACTACAGTGCAGTTCAGTAACTGCAATGACACAGTGGCATCATTTTATACTGTGCCATTGAGGTTCAAGGTCTTGTACTCTCCCTGCATGTTCCCGTGCTGCCTCCTCCTGCCCGGGAGGGGGTGCTGCTCCCCCTTTCCTCTGACGGGTTCTGGATCCCTTGGCTCAACCATGGTGACGGTTCTTGGTCCGTTCCAGCTCTGCACAGCGGGAGTTCCAAGTCATCATCCCTTCCTGCCTATGGGAGAAGCCCCCTCACCAGGGTAAGAGGCCTGCTGGGCCCCTCATGGGGTTTTATGGGTGGGGGCTCCCTGTGTGCCTGGGAGGGAGACCACCTTAGCCAAAGAGGGAGAAGGTTTCTCATCAGTAGGGGCTTCCAGTTTCTGTTTCCCAAAATGACTGGTTTGTGAAGCCTCTTGCCTGTTGAAAGGAGAGGGAAGTCTTGAAAGGTGGCACCAATATCAGTTTTGGAATTTCTCCTGCTGCCATACCGTGGTGAGAAAGATCTCCTCCACTGCTTCCTCCTCCTCTTATAAATACATTAAGATGTGCCTGGGCTTCTTAACCAAATTTTGCCTGACCAAAAGACGTGAGGACTCTCTCTGTCTCCACTTCGTGGAAGACGTTTCCATTGCATTCCGTGTGGGGTTTTGGCCTCTGCTTGAGTGGGGGAGAGAATCCAGCCCAAGCTTTATCCCAGACTTCACAGGAACTCTCCAAGGTGCTGAACCTATTTAGGGGCTAGAGT
The DNA here is from genome assembly GCA_948474755.1 of Ctenosaura bakeri. Classification (NCBI taxonomy): domain Eukaryota; kingdom Metazoa; phylum Chordata; class Lepidosauria; order Squamata; family Iguanidae; genus Ctenosaura; species Ctenosaura bakeri. The sequence goes on along the minus strand of CAOLHI010002403.1, from coordinate 248,659 downwards.
CCAGTTCACCTTGGATGTTTTCTTTAAAGTCTGGAATAAAACTGAAAGTGGGCCCACCTTATTGCTAACGTGGTAGCCAGTGGCCACCTGAGAGGATGCCAAGTGTCCTCTCCTGGAACGAGGGCAGGAAATATGGCCTCTGTCTGTGGGCGACACCCCCTCTCTTCCTCTCCCTGCAGCTCCAGTCGACAGAGTTCAGCCCCACCGGCAGCGAGAAGAGCAGCCCAGGTAAGAGGGGCACTGCGAAGGCCTCGGTGCGTGGCAGGAAGAGGGCTGAGTGGCTTGGTCCTCCCACCCAGTCCCGCCCCCACGATCTGGGGCTGCTTCAGAACCCTTGAATGTCTCTGCTGCTTCGCGCTTGGCTCCCCCCTTCCCCTCGCTGCCTGGTGACGTGACCTTCTGCCTTTCTCTCTTTCAGGCCTGCAGGTAAGCAGATGCCCTCCCGGGGAGGCAAGAGCCATTGTGGCAGGAGAGGTGGTGGACTCTGCCGGCTGTCTCCCATTCCCCTGTCCCTGGCCTCAAGAGCAGCCCGGAGAGCAGCTGAAAGAGACCCCCTGAAAGGCTGGGAGGGGACTGGAATGGGGCAGGGAAGAGACGAGAGGGGCTGCTGGGGTGGGGAGGCACGGAGAGGGCAGGTGAGCCAGGCCCTTGGGCGGCTGGGTCTTGCTGGCTGGAGGTGTGAGGCTCTTGCCAGCTGCCCGCCAAGGAAGGCAACCCTGCCTTTGAGGCTGGACTGAGTATGGGGTTGGGGGCACCCCTCTCTCTCTCTCTCTCTCTCTCAATCCTTCCCCCCTGTGCAGAATGGTCAAAGAGGACGCATGGACAGAGGAAACTCCCTCCCTAGTATGCTGGAGCAAAAGGTGAGAACCTCTTATGGGGCTGCTGTACAGCGCAGGGGGCAGGAACAGGGAGAGAACAGTGAACCTTCTGCTGCCCCAGAACACATGCTTTGTAATCCAGCGGCCCATTCGTTGTTTTGCTCCTTAAGATATACCCTTATGAGATGCTGATGGTGACAAACCGGGGGAGAGTGAAACTGCCACCTGGCGTGGACCGAACACGGCTAGAGGTACGGCTCCTGGCGCTCTCCTGTGTTGAAGGATGCAGCCTGCAACCTATTTAAAATGTGAATTGCGGCTCCTTTTCCTTTTTGCCTGCTGTATTCAAACAGGGCTGGATGCCTACAGTAGGTCCAAGGAGGAGGCAGTTTTCTGCCACTGGGATCTCCCAGGGGCCACAGATGATTAAAAATGCCCAAAAATGGGAGGAGGGAATTAGAGGGAGCTAGAAGTAAACTTCTAGTTTTCAGAAAAATGTAAATTTAGGGTGGGGAGAGAGGACCTGCAATCTGTTTAAAAGGTAAATCACCTCTTGCAGAGGCTTTTGTGTGCGTATGTATGTGTGTTTCTTTTGCATTATAATGCATGCATTTTTATTTTATTTTATTTATTTTAAAGGGATTTTTGTTCATACATACACACACACCTATCTGGAGAATTTTGGTTTGCAGTAATGTGCTGGAGGCATTGAAACGGGTGGGAATCATGAGGGTCTCCGACTGAATGGTCTGTGTCCCTTTGTTTCCACGGGGCATCCAGAAGCCAGGACTGGGTGCCCCTTTGGAGCCACAGCTCTTACTTAAAAGCCCCCTTGGCCCCCTCTCTGTTTTCTCCCTCCCTCTGCCACAGCGGCACCTGTCCCCCGAGGACTTCCTGCGTGTCTTTGAGATGTCACCAGAGGAGTTTGGGAAGCTGGCCCTGTGGAGGCGGAATGAGCTGAAGAAGAAGGCTTTTCTCTTCTGACCCCAGCAGTGGCAGCGGCGGCGGCAGCTGCAGCAGCAAGGATCTCCGTGTGTGTCGTCGACCCGTCTTGCATCACAGGCACTTGAGGGCTGCTCTTGAGCGGGACCTGAGGGACGTTGCCTCCCTCTCCTCTCCTTCCAAGGAGGAGAGACTGAGGGCCGAAAGCAGAAGGCCGGGAGGATGTGGGAAGCGTTAACAACACAGAGCCCATGCAGGCGCCCTGTTGTTTCTGCTGGTCCCTCTCCGCTCTGGATGGACCACCGGCTCTCTCTCTCTCCCTCTCCCCAGCTGGAAGCCAAACACAGCAGCCTGGAGGACGGGGTGCAATGCCTATGGCAGGGTGGGAAGCGGCAAAGACGGTGGCAGTGAGTGGGGGAGGGTGCTTTGGCACAGCTGCCTCGCACCCCCGCTGTGGTGGTGGTGGTGCCGCTTCCCTTCTCACATACTGGCTGGACACATACTGGCTGGACATGCCCGTCCTTCTCTTCCTTCCACTTTCCTGACCAGCCCTTGGTCCACTGGGTCAGCCTGAGACAGGACAAGAAGTAGGCACCAGGAGCAGTGCTGCCCACAGGTCAAAGATCAGCAGGAAAGCCCCCCCCCCGGTCCCCTCCCTATCCCACACAGACCCTGCCTGGCCATCTTGGCCTCTGCTGGTCCAGCCGCCTGCCTGGGGGGAACATGGAAAGGATTCTCTAAACAACTGCCAGCTAATGTGAGTTGGGGGTAGAGTCCCCCCCAATTTTACAACCTTTCCACCTTTTTAATCCCACTGCCCTTGCGAAGGGAGCCTTCATTTCCCCCAGGAAGTACCACTGCCCCTTCTCTAGTACGTGCTGCCCACCAGGAAGAATCTGGCAGCAAACACCATGGGCAGAGGTCTACCTGTTTGAACGGGGGAGCCCAGGGCTGGGCCAGTGCCAGGCTTCCTTGACCCTGGCTTGCTTCTTCCCACCAACCCCGTTCGTTTCGTCTCCACTCCAGTTTCCCTCAGCCCTCTTTTTCCTGACAGTAGTTTTGAGAGACACCCAGGGGTCATCTTGTCCAGCCCACTCACAGTGCAGGAATGCACATGGAAAGCATTCCTGACAGCTGGCATGCAACATCTCTTCAAAAACCTCTCCTTCCTCTGGGCCCTTACCTCCCTCTCCCTGCTTGCTGTTTTCTCTTGTCTTTCCTCCCACTGGCCTGGCCTCAGCTTCTTCCTCCTTGCCAATTCCTTTGGCCCTGGGTTCCTCTCTGCTGCCCCACACTCAACATCTGCCCGCTTCCCTTCAGCCCAATTCAGCAAGAAGTGGGGGAAGCTGCCTTCTATGGGGTCAGAAATTTAGGAGTCCATCCCGGCCAATACTGTCAGCTCTGACTGGCAGCTGTCACTCTCTGCCAGGGCTTCAGCTGGGAGCCTTTCCTGGCCCCTCCCTGGGGGTGCCAGGGCTGAGCCTGCCTCCTTCCACAGAGGAAAACTGGGGCTCCCTTTGTCTTAAGTCAAAGCCCTAAACCAGACATCTAAACCAGTTGTGTCACTCTGACTGGCAGCCCCTCCCTGCTAGGATTTCAAGCCAGGGTGCTTCTGTAGCCCTGCCACCCTGGGGCTCTCTCCTGGTGCTCTCCCATCCAAGGACCAGCAGGACTCTGCTTTGCTTCCATAATCAGACAAGAAAGGGTGCATTCAGGGCCACGCAAGTACAACATGGATAGCTCTGCTGTCGAGTTGCTTGACATCAGGGGTGGACCCCCCCCGGCTTCTTGGACTGCAGCTCCCACCATCATTCTCCACCACTGACAATGCTGCCTGAGGCTGCTGGGAGTTGCAGCCCAGGAGCAGCGGGAGAGCCATGCGAGTCCCCTCCCTGCCTTCCAGGCTGCTCCTGTTCCCCTCCCACTTCCCCCAGCCAGAGGCCTGTCCTCAGGGGCCCCCTGCCCTTCTGCGTCCCTGCCCGTACAGGGTCAGGGATGAGGAGGGGGAGCTGCAAAGGGAGCATGCAGACCTCCACCAGCACTGTTAGGACAATGTTCCCTGTTTGGAGTGGGGCAGTGCCTTCTGGCCACTTCAGCCGCTGGCCCCCACGTGGTCCTCTTTGCTGCTGGGAATTGCACAGGGACTCTGCTGCTTCTGTGCCCAGAGAGGATAATCGTCAGAGGAGGCCTTCTAGGGCTGGAAGCCTCTTCCCAGCAGCCACCGAGGGGAAAGGGGAGGATCGCCACCAGAAGGTGCCAGCCCCAAGGTCCTCCATCACTTTGACCATGCACACTGGCCTGTGGGATGGGTCTCCTCAACCACAGTGCAGCACCTCAACAGTAAGAAGCCCCCCTTGGCTGCCATCATGACCCAAAATCCAGGCTCTCAAAGGGGCTGGAGGTCAGGGTGGGTGGCTTTTGAGCTGCCTGGGCCCTCTGTAGCCCCCACACTCCCACAGAGGGCTGGAAGGAACCAGGCCTTGCATCTGGGCCACCACAAACTACTGCTGAGCAAAAGAGGTTCCAGGCGCATGTCAGGGCCTGAGGCCAAAGCACCTTTTCACCTGCCACCTGCCAAGGCCAAATATCTTTGCAAGGCCACCAGGACTGCAATGGACCTATGGGGGTGGCAGGAAGACCCTCCCACACCATTGGGGAGGGGAGCACGCCAAGCAGCAGAAGGCATCATCTGCCCCTTGGGAGCAGAGTCATGCCTGCCACACGGGCCGCTGCGCTGTCTTGATCTGCCTCCACTTGGGAGGGGTTTGGCCGTGGGGAGGGAATGGCTGTCCATCACCTCTCTCTGTTTCTTACCAGCCCAGCAAAGATGCTTTCCCTCAGCTGTGCTTTGGGTGATAAGGTACCAGTCCTTTCTCCAGACAAAGGGCAGGAGGCAGCCCCCTGGCAGGGGTGGCGTGAGCCTTCGGTCTCTCAGCCCAGGAGAGGAGCTCTTGCTCCAGCCTGCCTAAGGAACCGTTCTGACTGCCTCTGAGGACAGTCCTTTCCCACCCTGGGCATACAGCTTGCTTCTCTTTCCCCTGCCCTTGTGCTGCTCCTGTCACGCCGTTCTCCTTCCTGCCCACTTTGTGCAAATGTAAAGAATGTAATTTATTAGATGTCACTTGCAGCTCTACTTGCTTTTTCACTGCTACTTCTGTGAACATATCTATAAATATATAAATATGGACTTCTCCTGATTTTAAAAGTGGCCTCACTGTCCACCACCCCACTTTGGCTGATGTCAGAATCTGTGTGAAGATGACTCTCCTCTTCCCTCCCCCTTTTTGAATAAATGTGAAGTGGCTTTATTCAAAAGGTCTCTCCCTCTCTGGATTTTGTTACCAATTGTGGAGTTCAGGACTGGTGGGTGAAAACTCACCATATTTCCAGTTGCTGAATCCTTTGAGAAGGAAGGGGCTGCAAAGGCCATCTTGCCCAACCCCAACCTGCCATGCAGGAATAGACCACTAAAGCACTTCAGAGAGAAACCCGCCCAATCTCTGGATAAAGACCTCAAAAGACGGCTGGGTCCACCCCGACCCCACCCTGTGACACTCCATATTCAAACACTCAAACAGTTCTTAAGAGTAAAAAAGTTCTTCCTAATGTTTAGATGGAACCTCTCCTCTTGTAATTAGTTCATGCCTACCATGCTAGAGGAAAAAATACTCATCAGAAAAAGCAGCTTGAGGAAAGAATTTTATTTACTTCAAACCCAGTCAAGGGCTGGAGTATAGGAAGCTGGCGTTTCAACAAGATCCTTTCTTAATCAGGCAGCTGGCCTGCCACGTTAATTGCTTTTGTCTTCCTAATAGAGCTCAGTTCAGAGGAAAAAAAACTGTGAACAAAAGCAAATATATTTGCTATTTCTCTGCAATAGGGCAGCTCCACCATCAGCATTCTCTGAGCTCATGACAGCATCCAAAGGGGGCTGGCTGATTAAGAGGAGGGCCATGATTCTGTTTTTGCAGCCAGCTTCTGGCTGAAGCTTGGAATGCAGAGATTTACTTCAGCCAGATCCACTTGTCTCCAACGTCAGCATTGTAACCAGGCGCGTATTTACGTCCAGGAAGCTACAGCAGACAGAAAACAAAGAGATGCAGCGGGGATTGGCATCAAAGCTCCCTCTGGTCACCTCCCTTGCTGGGCATACAGGGTACAGAACTGTCCACACTCTACTGAACCCTGCAGGTGCAAGGATTTGGCCCAAAAGGGGATAAGTCACACTGATACAAACTACTCTAAAATCTGTAGTGTGAAATATACTGCAAATCCAAAAGACTAACCATCTTAGGACCAGGAAACTTCACAAGGAATTGCTGAAATTAAAACAGAAGAGGTCTTTGCAAAGCAGAGGCCAGCCTGGAGAGAGGGACTAGAATTCTTGCAGACCAGGGTTAGAATCTTCACCCAGCCATGGAAACTCACTGAGTGGCCTTAGGCAAGTGCAACTCCTTCAGCCTTTGAGGAAGGGAGGCTGGCAAACTCCCTCTGATTAAATCCTAATAGTCAGCATGATGTAGTAATGGGAGCAGGACTCTGGGAGTCCAGGGTTCAAATCCCATGCTCAACAAAGGAAACCCCCAGGACAAGGCACACTTAACCATGACATTTGGGAAGCCCTTGAAAGAGCACAGCACCATGCTGAGGGAACATCTGGTAAGAAACTGCCTGCCAGTTTACAGCACAGCCAGCCTGTGGCATAAGAACTGTTGCAGTCCCATCTGCAAAGCTTCCCCCACAGATCCTGGGCCTAGGGTTGGTTCCAGCTCCACAATTCCAGTCTTCTCTTCTGCCACATCAGACCCCGGAGTTAAATTTGCACCCTATCACTGCTCAAAACTCTTACCGATTTGTATTCGTAGTATGTTTTGTCAACATCGAGGCCACCTATTGTGATTTCGGGGATGTAGTACGGGACTGCTGTGGGAGCCACCACACTCAGCTTGTCCTGAACTCTGTCAAGCAGAAAGAGAAACTGTTAATACCCAACAACAAAAGGAAATGGCTCAGCAGCAGCAACTTTGAGGTTCATTTCTGAAGGCCTCAGAGAATTTTGAATCCCAGGGGGGGCTTTCTCTAATCAGGTAGTAATCCTAAAGATGTAGTCTGAGGAGGCTGCCTGTTGCATCACTGTGAGAGTCCTTGCTCTAGAAAGCCTATCAGAAAGATGCGCGCTCTGATCAGAGAGCCACAAAAAGGAAAACCCAGTGGGTGGAGGACCACTGTGGGCAGGCCAAGCTTCCTCTGCTGTGTCTCCAGTTTTAATCCAGAAAAACTGGGCTAAGCAACAGGTGTTTGAGGGAATACTGTGGCACTGATCCGTGCTTTCTATCAGTGCAAAATAAAAGAGTGAGAGTAGCCGCTCCCTGCAGCACTGACAGGGTTGGGTTTGAGATGCTTTTGGAGGGACTGGAACACCCAAGAAAAATGGAGAATGAGATATGCCAGAACAGCCTGTCCTTACAGAACTCTCAAGTGATGGAAGGTAACGTCATCTTGTTCAAGCCAAGGGCCCTTGTCAAACTTCAGGTACTCAATATCTTCAAGGACCTATAAGGAGGAAAAGCTCAGCATGAATTCCTGCAAGTGTTTGTGAGGAATGCAACCAGTCTTTTCCAAAAGAAGCTTTTAGACACTTTGCTACCACAGAGCTGTGAGAGCAAGACGGCAAAGCAAACCGCTAAGGCCCGCCTTCCAGTGGGCTGGGTTTGGAATGAGCTGGTGATGTCTTACCCTGATGCAGAGCAGAAAAGGTAAAGGGCTGGAGTAAGAAACTCCACCAAGTCAAGAGTTTTGGTAACTGGACTCGCAAAGAAATGCAGCACTAAGCAAGTCCTGTTCCAAAGCCACTAACCCACAAACTAATTGACTTTCTTCATAGGGAAAGCAGCAGACATCTGTGCACTCAAATGCCATTCGTTACTTATTTAAAAATTATTTTAAACTGTCCACTTCCTCTAATCAGCCCATGAAGGGAATCCCTCCTACTCATTTTATCCTCATCCCAAAAAATAGGTAAGGCCAAAAGAACAACTTGCTCCAAAGTTCCCAGAAAGCTTTTTGTGGCTGAGTGGGAGAATCCAAGCATTTCCCATAGTCCTAGGCTGGGAGTCTGATGGTCTTCCAGATGCAATTAGACTCCAGTCCCCACCAGCTCCAGCCAGTATGGCCAATGGCCAGGGACGATTGGAAATGTAGTCCAAGATCTATAAGGTCACAGACTTTCCCTTTTTCTACCTCTGCTCTAACCACTGCATAGCACTGGTGCCCCAGATGGACTAAAACCCAAATTTTAAAGAAATTGATTTTGCAGTGATTTTTCAGCTCAGAAAGCCCACTCAAAATGGGCTCTGCAATTTTGCCCCCACAATCCCCCAAGGCCTCCAACATGCCCTAAAACCATTTTTAAAAGCAAAGAAAGCTTGCCAAAAATGAAAGCGGAAGTGACTTGATGTCACCTGTGGTCATGTTGGACACATTGTTGTAGCCCACCTAAGGGAACTGAGGGAGAATGGCCACCAGCCCTGCTGTAGGGCCCCCGGCCTCCGTCAAAGGGAGAGAGCAGGAGTGAAACAGAGGCCCTCCAATGCACAGCTGGTGCTCTGCCTCTCCTCTGCTTCGGGCCTTATAGCTCAAGATACAGAGTGGGAGGGTAAGAATGCTCCACCAAGCCTCCTGGAAAAGGGAGTTCCTATACTGCCCAATTCTTGCCGCCCCCCCTTGCCTGCCTCAAAGCATGGCCTCCCAAAGCCCAGGGAGGTGAAAATGTCCACACACAAGCACAGAATTCAAGGTCTTCTGCACCACCCACTCCGTTCATACAGTGCAAAGAACGCCCCAGAGTCAAACAGCGGCAAACACAAAAGGATGCACAGGGGACAGGCAGCTTGTGAGAACCTACCTTCTCCACATGTTCAGCCTCACTGGCCGTATACTGCAGGACTTCACTGGTCTCACTAGGAAAATAAACAGCAACATTACATAATGATGCCTCAGAAAATGTAGGAAAGCTGGGGGTTCGACCTGTGATCTCCAGAGTCTTAGGTCAGTGCTCAAACCACTCGACCACCTTGGCTCTCTACAAGCACAACACCAACCTATCTATAGATACTCACAATAAACCAAGTTTAATATTTAATGGTACCAAGCTGTTTATGCACAAGCAATTTTGGTAAAGTGTGTGCATTCTGGGTTAACAACTACTAACCTGATTTGTGGCAGGAAGGATTTCTTGTACGCATCTTCAATGCTCTGAAGATAACCAGATGACACCTTTTTTTCATATGGCTTAAAAGAAAACATACAGAGTTCATCCAACTGAAGATATTACTACCCATCACCCAGGACCAAGATCCACTGATTTCAGGAAGCGAATAACATTTTTAAGGATGCTTCACCCCTCTTCAGGCACTCAGCTGGAATGCATAAATGGGCCAAAGGGAACATGCAGGGCTTGTTCTGCTCCCTCAATGGCAACGCCTTCTCAGCCACACTCCCTGGGCAATACATGGCCAGCATTCAACCTCTGGCAGATAACTCTGTCCCATCAAAAATATAGCCATCAGCCCCCAAAGGTTCACCATCCCTAACTCAGACACACATCTTTCAGGAATGAGGTCTCTGAATGGATACAGTAAGTAGATTAAGATACAGCCCCCTCTGCCTAATTTCAAAGGACCTCTGCAAGCCTCAGTTCTGTCCTCTCGCAAGAACAGCTAATCCATTCCCAGCCACCTGCTGGGTAGGAAGAAAGAGGAAGGATTGAGGCTGGTCCTGGCCACTTTTGGACCTAGATGTTTTAGGACCTGCTCACAAGCAGGACAGAAGGTCCCATCCCCTTCCAAAAGAATGCAGATATGGCAGAACAATTTTCCTCGGCCCTGTATTAAAAGGCGAAGACAAAGAGAGCCTTTCCATGTGGAGCGCCATCCACTAGTAGGAACCGCAAGACTTGCCTAAATGCCAAGTTACAGTTTTGCCTATTGTTGTCATGAGAGCTGGGGCCTTCCTCCCTGAAGAGACAGCAGGCCAGCAGATGCACCGCTCTGGAGTGGTGGCACCTCTTGTCAGGTAACCAAGACATGCAGTGATGCCCAAAGCTGAGCTTACCTTGCCTTTCTCTTCGATCCTTTTCTGTATATCTGAGACGGGGACATCAATATAAATGGCCAGGTGAGGAGGCAAAACTTCACCAATGCTGAGACCTTTGATATTGTTGTAATGCTCCAAACCTAGAGAAGAAACCGCCAGGCACAAGCAGATGCTTTAGCCACCTGAAGGTACATCAGGTTCTAGGAAAAGCCATGGGAAAGGGATGAACTCCACACCAGAAGATGCTGTAGGAGGACGCAGGCTGCCTGAAGTCCCAGCACAAGCTAGCTGCCTGCCCACCTGCCTTAGATGAGATCAGGTTGCCCACAGAGGACTGACTTAGTCCCTCTCCCCACTCAGCACTCTTTCTCCCCTACCCCTTCATTTGACCATCCCAGCCCCCTAGCAGGAAGTGAGCGGGGACTCCACATGCCATACTCAGTCCCCACAAGCAACTCTGTTTCACACAGGACTGGGTTGGGGGCTTCTCGTCTACCCAGCTCAAGGGCTTGAAAACAAAGGTCTAAGCTCTCTTGTTCCTAGATCCTGAGGACACAGGGCAAACAAATGGAGGGGGCAGCCCAGAGCAGGGACAGTATTTGCAACTTCAGCTACCTAAGCATTTACAAGAATCTCTCCCACACTTCAGAAGGAAATTGCTGTGTAGCAATGTTTAAGACTAACAGACTTATTTTAGCATAACTCTTGTAGATTTGTCAGACACATGGACTGTAATCTTAAGGTTCAGGTACAGAGGCACTAAGCATGCTGTTGCAGGTGGTAGGAGTAGAACCAGCGATGCAGAAAGTACTGACAGCGGCAATGGCACTGTTAACACTGGCTGTTAAGAAACCTATCGATAATGGTATGTAAGGCAGTTAACACTCCTGGATCAGAATCCTGTTGGCAACATATGCTTGTGGCTTGGACACAGAGCCAAATGATTGCCCCTGCTTTCTATCTGCACAATCAACCTCCTCCTCACCTGCTACTGGCATCACAGTATTTCTGTCAGGAGATTACTTACATCTTTTGTGAATGTAGCCTTGCTTAAACATCGCCTCCAAGAACACAAAGTCGCTGTAAGGAGAGCGTTCTAGGACAACTCCTTGCCCTGAAGTTAGACAGAGATCATAGTCATAATCTGTCACTCACGTCATTCAGCGTGACATACATCACTACAGCTCATCCACAGAGACGTTTAGCCAGGCTTTCATTTAGCTATGCTTTAAGGTGTGCTTTTTAGCACAGCTATTTCTTTGATTTTCTTAAAAACAGGGCTCAAAACTAAAACTACAACTAGAAATCCTAGGACAGGATTTTCTCCTCAATCCTATTTATAGTTTTACTTGAATAAATTAAGGACACAGCTGACATTAAGAGATAGAAATAAATAAATCCCCATCAGTTGAAGATTAGCATATGAAAATATAGGGCGCTATCTCTGTACTAAGCCTCACAATCTAGTCAGAGCAAGGAAAGGCAACGAAAACCCAAATCCCTGTTGAAAGAGAGAGTTTGTTCCAATGCATCACAGATGACAATGTTCAAGATTCAACGCTGTTGGGTTTTTCCCCCCTTTTCTTTCTAGTCTTTGAGTGACCTCATTCAGTAATTTATTAGCTTTGTATTGAGGAATTCTGTGACCTAAAATAATTGCACTACTTCTTCCCAGTTTCTTATCCTGCAAATGAAATTCCAGATCAGCTCCTGTGATTTTGGCCTAAAAACGGGGCCAACAAGAGCCTGTCATTGCAGCTTAGCGTGATCCCCTGAGAGCACATTTCAGTCCTTTTAGCCTCACTACTAAAAATCTCTCTCAAGATTTTTCTCTTCTAACATTGTGCAGCAGCCCTCCAGATGCTGCTGGACTGCAACTCCAAAAATTCCTCACCCCTTGCTACAGTGGCTAGGGGGCCAACGGGACTTTCAGTCCCACAACTTCTGGCAAGGCATATGACCCCTGCTTGCTTTCAAATAATTGGATTTAGTTCCCTTTTTGTGTGCTTACCCTTTGCCCCCCCCCCGGGAAAAGGCTTCTCTGTTATGGGTACATTTCTGATGCATTTGTTTTCCCTCATGGAGGGCAATACCTGTAGCCAGGAGGTGTTCCAGGGCATCTGCGTACTGCAACAGGCGGCAGCTGTACAGCCAGACCTGAAGCCGGTAAGAGTTTCCATCTGGATGTTTGGGATGGTTGTAAAATGTCTCCAGACTACAATTGCCATTGAATTTGGGATCCAGTATCGTTCCATCTCCAGTGACCTTGTCCAAATAATGAGTATCTGCTTCTGGAAAATACCGCATACCTGGAAGGGGAAAGTTTGGAAAGGGAAAGCTACATACCAGCGCTTAAGTTATTCCCACATGCAAGTAAAACAGTGATGGTAGGGATGTCCAGTTACTCTACGGGGTCTACACAGAGTCCTCCATGTATCCCACTCCAGTCCAGCCTTTCCCAGACAAACCGACACAACGCAACTGGATGTTTACATCCTTTTCCCATTTTAAAAGTACTGTCTGGAACACAAACCAATCTGAACCTTCAGGGAAGCAGGAGTTGAAAAATAAACAAAAGACAGTAGTGATGGACTAGAGGAAGATGAAAAGACCACATTAAAATGGCCTTCCCTGTCTACAGGGTCTTTTTAACATTCTCTTACTCTCAAACACCACTGTTGCCTATATGTTTCACCCTTTGACGGTTCAGTGCAATATGAAGTAAGCCTGTGGCAATTAAAACTGGGACTAATTTATAAAGCTCTCTGATAAGCTAGGCATCAGGAAGCTTCAATACAAGTGTTTAAATGGTTAATTATCTTAATTACCATAGAGAGCTGGGCTTCTGCCACTAGGCAGATGGGCTTTAGAGTCCTTATTGGCATCATGGCGAAATGTTAACAGATGAAGAAACATAACTCAAAACTAAAAGCCAAAACTACAACAGGAAAGAAAGGAAAACCAGAAAGAGGCACAATCTTCCACACACAGGGAGGGCTAAGGAGTAGAAGAACAGGACTCAAAAGCTGCGAGAGCTACTCTGTCCTTTTGTCAGTTATGTTAACAACCCGACATTGGCAAGTGCCATCAAGCATGTCTCAAATCAGCTCCCAGGGCTTGATGCTCAGCACAAAGGTTTGCCGGTGAAACTGCGCCCCAGAAGCGATACACACGCACACACCCAGCTTTTCTGCTATTTGCTGCGCAAGTTTGCCCTTGCCGGACCGCAGGTTGCCATCCACAGTGAAGACCTTGCTGTGCTCGTTGAACCTCTCCGTCGTCCTCTCTCCCAGCATATACGCCAGCCAGCCGTAGCGGAGGTTCCGGCGAGGGCTCACGTGAAGCCTTGCCTGGGATTTTTAAAAAACGCATCAGGTCAGAGAAACTTCAGTTTGCGCCCAGCCTTCTCCCTCTCCGCGTAATAGGGAGCAGGTAACTCTGGCGGGGGGGGTGTGCGTGCGGCAAGGGCAAAGGCGGTACCTTTCCAACCAGAAAGAGGAGATTTCGTTTCTATCAGGCCATTTCCGCACCAGGCTGTTATAGCGGGATGATTCCACTTTCAACACCCTCTGGAATCCTGGGGCCGGCCGGCCCCTCCCGGAACTGCCAACCCCAGGATTCCAGAGGGTGTTGAAAGTGGAATCATCGCGCTATAACAGCCTGGTGCGGAAACGGCCTCAGTTTCATTAGAAGCGGCGCCCAACAGAACTCCCACAGTTTTAAACGAACTTAACTCCCACACCGAGGGCTCGCCCTGAGCCTCCGGCGCCCACACAGCGGCGACGAGACGCGTCCCCGCTTTCGGGCAAGGCAGGAGCTCCGCCGCCTCACCCTCCGAGAGGCCGCCCTCTGCCAGCTTCTGCGGACGCACCCTTCCAAGCGCTTTGCAGAGGCTGCCAAATAAAACGCGGGGCGACCCGCCGAGTGAGAGCGCGGGGGGGCTCCATGACCTGGGAGGCCGGGCTCCGCTCCCCGCCGGGCCACGGAAACCGCCCTGGGGGCGCCACACCCTCTCGGCCCCAGAGAGCCCCGGGGGGAGGCCTGCGGGCGAGCCGCGCCACGGAGCCAGCGAGGCGGGGCGCCGCGGAGGGGCGGGCGCCCGGCCTCCCTCCCGGCTGCTAGCGACGGGGGCGGGGGAGGAGGAGACGCGAGGGGCGCCCTCGGCCACCCCGCCTCAGGCAGCGAGGGCTCTGGGGCGGCGCCGGGGCCGCCAAACCGCGGGACGTCCTTGACGGGGACGGGAGGCCGAGGCGCAAGGACACCCCGCGCGCGCCCCCCCCCGGCCCTCACCGCTCTCAGGGCGCCGGCTCCGGCGCGGCCCCCTCCGGCCCTCAGCAGCGGCGCCCAGGACATGCTGCCCCCAGCCCCGCGCAGGACCAGGCGGCGCAGCGGACCTCCTCCGCCACCTTGGCGACGTCACCAGGGGCCGCTGGAAACCACGCAAGCCCCCTCCCCGGACGGTCGGACAGGCGTCGCGCGGAGTGATGACGTTGCGGGGCCGCCCCTGCCGTTTTCTCTGGTTGGCGTCGGGGGCGGGGCCCGCCGGGATGCCGGAAGCGGGCGGGCCGAGGAGGGAGGCGGGCGAGCGCTCTCCCGGCCCTGGCTCCCGCCGGCCTCGCTGGCGCCGGTCTTCGTGGGGCTCCGCGCCGCCCCGGGGCGCCTCCCAGGGCCTCGGGCGGGGGCGATGCCGGGCACGAGCGAGGAGCCCGACTGAACGCCAAGCGGCGCTCCTCGCCGGGCGGGCGGGCGGGCGGGCGGGCGGCGCCTCCGGGACAGCAGAAGAACCGGCCGCAGCGCCGCCGCCGCCATGGCTCTGCTGGGCCGCCTGGGCGCCCTCCTCCAGCGGGCGATGGAGACGGTCCGGGCGGGGCGCCGAAGGGCCGGGAGGGCGGGAGGGGGGCCGGGGGGCGTGGCCAGGGCCCGGGTCGGGGGTCGGAGGGCGGGGGCGCTGACCTCTCCTCTCGCCCGCAGGAGGAGCCCCGCCTCGACCTGGCCGCCGCCTTCACCGACCACTGGAGGGGCATCACCCACTACTACCTGGAGGCGACAGGTGGGCCCGCCCCTCCTTTTGGCCCCCCTTCCCCCGGGGCGGGGACGCCAGGGATCGCCTCTTCCCGGCTGAGGAACTGGCAAAACCGGTTCCCCTCGCCTGAGAAAACCGCAGGGGGGATCTTCGCAAACCCACAGGCGACCGTATAGCGCGGGGCGTAAATACCGTAAAGCACCGATCCCCTCTGGCCCTGGAAGCTAAGCAGGGCCGGCCCTGGTTTGTCCTTGGGTGGGAGACCGCCAGGGAGGGTCGGGCGGGGCGAGGCGGGGCGGGCTCTGTTTCAGAAGAGAGAACGGGCAGACCCCCTCTGGGGATTACCTGCCGAAGAAAACCCCACCAAAGCCGTGGGGCTGCCGTGACTTGGCAGGCGGTTTGGAGGCAGTGGGCCCCTGGTATCCACTAGGGTCCGGGACCTCCCACGGATACCAAAACTTGTGAATGCTTATATCCCATTAGGTATAATGGTGTGATAAAAGGGTGTGCCGTATGTAAAATGGCAAAACTTGCTTTTGGGAATTTTAAAAAAATATTTCCATATCACGGTTGGTTGGTTGGTTGAATCCGTGGGTGTGGAGGGCCAGCTGTTCTTTAAAAGCCGTTAAGCAGAGGAGCGCACGGTTGATGGAAAATGAAACCCACGTGGGGTAACTAATTTCTCTTTTCTCAAGATGAAAACAAGCCCGCCAAACAGACGGACATCCCCTGGCGCCTGAAGCAGATGCTGGACATCCTGGTGTATGAGGAGAAGCAGCAGCAGCCCTCTGGAGAGACGGGGCCCTGCTTAGAGTACCTGCTTCAACACAAAGTTCTGGAGACCCTGGCCACGCTGGCAAAAGCTGAGGTGCCCCTTGTGCCTGGGTCATCGTGACCACTCGGGCTGCTTCTCATCAGCCTCCTTTGATTGAAAAGTAGCTTTTGACACAGCTTTCCCTTCCCCGAGTGGGCCCGCTCTAGCCTCTTATTTCAGTATCCCGGTACCGTCTCTCGGATCAACAGCAGTAAAGGGTGGGCAGCTTGTTGCCCTCTGGGTGTTCCTCAGTCATATAACCAGCATGGCCAGATGGTTGGTGTTACAAGCCACCAGCATCTGGAGGACTGCAAGTTCCCCACCCGTTGGATGCTATGGTTTGAAAGCAGTGGTGCTGTAGCAATGATTATTACCCTCCCGGTGGTACAGAGAAGCAGTCAGTACTGATTTTCCTGAAAGCTGAAGCAAAGCCTTCTCAGATCATAATTCAGCCCTCCCCTTTTCTGCAAGAAATTTTCATTTCTTATTCTTGCCCATTCCTGTCTTGCACCATCCAACAATAATCCAGAATTATTTGTGCCACACCTAGGAAATTTGCACTTTCCTTATCCCTTCTGAAGGAGTAGCTGTGTTTTTAGCAGCAAAACCAAGAGAGAGTCCTCTTAAACACAATTCTTGTGTCATTTATGGTGGCCCAACTTTCTTCCGTTATGAGGTCTTGTTTTACAAGGTGGTCCAAAAGTCATATAATCTGGCAAAAGAGTATCCGATCAGAGCATATCAGGAGCAAGTCCACCTGAAATCAGTCAGACCTGTTCCTTTGTAAACATGGCTAGGCTAGTAAATGTTTAAACTGCAGTTCCTGCTGAAGGGCATCTGTGGCATGTTTTGAACTGCTTTGTCCTGTCTCTTGTTTTCTGCCTGTAACTTTTGCCCTGGGGCTGGCTTCCTCCCGTGTGATCTTCAGAGGCCGTTACTTGACTTTCTGTATTGTCTCAGTTTTGAGTCTTTCCAGTCTTGTGTGTCTGAAGGGGTTAATGCAGAATATTGCAAACTGTGGATGCCAGGCAAAGAGCAGAGCTGTTTGAACCACAGTGCAGGCCCTGTGAAACTTAAGGGAATGTAGAGAATACTCAGGGGCTATCTTGTCCTGGATAGGAAAGCATTGCTCAACACACTGAGGAGTCCCTTCAAGAAAACAGTTTTCTTGCCTTCCCCCCTCAACATTTCTTTGCACACACAATCAACATCTTCACACAGAAAAAGTACTTTTTGTGCAGAGTGCTTTGTTCTCCATGCTGAGTGTTGGTTTTGCACAAAAACATGGGTTTTTGCACAAGTGAACTTTTTACAACCCCCCCCTAGTAAGTATTAGAAATCATTGTTAACATAAAAGAAGTCTTAATAGTCTCACCCGGTGGGGAGAGCACTTTTCTTGTATGCAAGAAAAAGGAAATAAGCAAAGCTGATGTTAACTGAGGCTGAGGTTTTATTTGCTGCTGGTATGCTGCCTAATGCACCCTTTAAATTGAAATCTCATGAGTTTCATTTTAACTCTTACTCTTTGACATTGTGTCTTATTTTGCTTTTCTTGCTGAAGGATCCTCAAAGCCATGTGGCAAGGTTTAAATCCAGTAAAGGAGCAACTTTGCATGGAGCCACCTTGTGAAGAGTTCTTGCTCATGCTGCACTTCTCTCTTCTGTCCTCCCTTCTGTCTAGTATCCTCCGGGGATGAGGTCTCAGGTGCTTCTCTTCTTCAGCCGCCTGCTGGGACAGATGCAATGCCCTTTGCTGCACTACCTGAACGTGCACAGACCTGTCCAGGTGAGTGGCAGGCCTGCTGGGGTTTTCCTTGGCTGTCTGTGCAAAAGGAAGTGAAACTGAGACATTGCCTTGAACTTTTTGCTAGTTCTTCCCACTTTAACCTGCTGGAAGTAGAAACTACTGCTGCACAGTATGCTTTAAAAATATCCGTAAAACTTGAATTGTGTATGCAGGAAACCTAAAATCCTAGATTTTGCAGTGTCTATCCATATTGAAAATAACAACACCGCCAACCATAATAATAAAGTATAATTTGATTTTGTGCCTGCTGGTAGTTTGAAAGTGGGCTCTGGTTCAAAGGCCCCTTGGGTGTTCTGAAAGCTGGTCGTGGCCCCCTTCCTTCTTGGAACCATGGCTCATTCCTCTTGTTCTCCCATTCTGGTTGTTCTGCAGAAGCTCCTTCAGCTGGGGAGTGATGCCCTGGGTCCTGGGCCAGAGAAGGAAGCGGTGCAATTAGTTGCTGTGCTGTGTTCCAAGGTCTGCCGAGACCCTGCCCTGCTCCCCTGCATGCTTGAGGTGAGGGTCAGCTTGCCTCCAGGAGCTGATTCCTGCCGTGCCTACTTCATTATCCTCCTCCTCCTGGGCCGGGTCAAGGAGGCACTGTGTCTTCCAGCCTCTGAGCCTGGGTGGGCAGGGGAATGTTAGGGGAGGGAAACATGCCTGAATATGCTGCTGAAAAATTCAGCCTTTGGGTGGGCAAAGAAGGTGCTTCAGAAGGCAAACCCCAGTCTAGGAAGAACAAGCACCAGTTACGTGGGGAGCTGTCATGTGGGGGTGCAGGGAGTCTAAAGGGGTTTGGCATGTGTTGCATTCATATTTGAGAACCTGCCAGACTAGAAGGGGATTTGCTCTGGAGGTCGACTCCTTTGGGTGTCAGAAGTCAGTTTGACTTTTCTCAGAGGTAGACTTGAATTCCTGTTTCAGGGAATAATGTGTGTTGTCTCTTGTGCCCCCCCCCGCCATTTGTTTTCAAGGACTGCAGTGTAGATTATCCATTCCACACTCAGCAATCAGCAGCTGAAGCAAATTTGGGCCCCAGTAGCCCTTCGCCCCAAACCCCAGAGGAATCTGCCGGTGGGGTGCCACTCACAGAACCTTCCTCCTTTGCCCGGAACCTGGTGGCCTCTCTGATCAGCTTGTGCCAGAGCCAGGTAGGGGGCTGCAGCATTGACTGGTGGGTGGGCAAGAGGCCCATGAGGGGACCCTTGCCTCCTGGTAGCGAGAGCTGTTCTCCCTCTCCTCCCATTTTGCAAGCGGTCCATCAGTGGAAGGAAAGGAGGGGAGGCACCCAAAGAGGCTGCAGATGGGGTGTGACTTTCTCCCTGCCTTGCAGAAGAGGAAGGTTGCCCTGAAAGCTCAGGAGAATCTGCTGCTGCTGTCCGGCATTGACCATCCGACGGCTGCCCTGGCCTTGATGCGGGATGGCAAGCTTGGCATCCTGGTGGCTGACCATCTCTGCACCCTGCATGATGCCATCCGAGCCAGCACCAACCCTGCTGACATTGCCACGCTTCAGCCAGTCAGCTGGAGGTAGAGGAAAAGCCCCTTATCTTTCTTAAGATGTGAGACCAGCCTGGAATGCCTGCTCAGCCATGGAAACCCCTTCGGTGACCTTGAGCAAGTTGCACTCTCTCAGCCTCAGGGGGAGGCCACGGTAGCCAAGCTCCTCTGGACAAAGTCTTCCAAGAGGACCCCGTGATAGATTTGCCTTAGGGTCCCCATAAACTGGAAATGATTTGAAGCCATACAACAACAACAGCAAGGCTTGGAAGTCCAGGGTTCAGCAACCAGCCCAGTCTCAAAGCCCACTGGGTGCATTAGGGCCAATTCCTGACCAGTTCCTGTCTCATCTGCAGGACTGGCGGAGGGAGAGAGCCAGCCATGCTACTTGACAGCAACTAATCTGGGCCCGTCCTTGATGGGGATTTCTGCTTCAGGGGCTGGGCCGCTTTCCCCAGCAGGCCGGTGGCTGCATGACGTTCAGCAGCAGGGGCAAGGCTCCCACCTTCTGATCTCCTTGCAGGGCTCAGAGCAGCTCCACCGAGGAGGAGAGCTCCTTCCTAGGACAACTTGACCTCAAGGCTTTCTTTGGCTGGCTAGACCTCTGCGATTGCCTGGTGAAGGAGGCCCACCCGGTAAGATGTGTCCTGCCTCCCTCTCGGCATCCGCTTCCCCCAAGTCATTGACAGGCGCCTGTCCCTTTTCCCTCAGCCAACCAGGAAGGGGCAGTCTCTGGGCAGGCCCTGCCTGTTGCTGTTTTGCTTTCCCCAGTGGATGAACATGCTTTCTGTTCAGGGAGGGTGTAGCAAGATTGTGAGTCATGGTGGTTATCCCCTCCCCAGGTCATCGCAGATGCCGTGAGAGAGGCTGTGAGTCAGAGGCTCTTCCTGGAACGCCTGCAGCCCCAGCTCCTGCAGATGTGAGTCCAGGCTGCATCAGGGGTGATGGGGCACAAATGTGGGCATTCAGCATGGCATTGCTCTCAGGTGGGGGCTGCTCAGAGCTTTCCCTTGGGCCTCACCCAAAGCCAGCTCCTCTCATTCTGCTTGGCCTCCTGTGGCAGGGCAGAGCATGGCATCCTTCTCGCCACAGCTCTCCTGACCAGCCTGGTGAGACAGATCCGTGCACCAGCCCTCCTCCGGGAGCTGACCGTGTTCTTGCTGGGGGCCGAGGAGGGGCCAGAGTGCCCTGAAGACCCAGAGCAGCAGCAGCCACAGCAGCACCTTCTGCGTTCCCAACTGATTGAGCGCTGCAACCATCTGTCTGATGAGGTGAGCCAGGATCCTGCCAAGGGAGAGCTTTATCCAGGCATGGAGCCCCCCCCACCCTGGGGTCCTCTTGACCTAACTGTGTCCTTCAGTGGACTCCGTGACATCTGTCCAAAATCCTCTGCCAGTTGAATGGCAGGGGAGGGTCTGTGCATGTGACAAGGACAGGCAGGCAGACAGATATCTCCCTTTAGAGCTGCTCTCCTTTCTTTCTTTGCCACCTGAAACTGCTAGGGACCTCCAACAGGGGACTCCCCCAAGCCGCTGGCTCTAGCAGCTTCCATTCTTGCTCCTCAATGGGCTTCAGTCTTTGCCCCTTTCTGGTACAGTCTGGGACAATTCAGTTTTGCTTGCCAGGCAGGCTTCTTGGAAGGGCTGTTCCGGGTTCCCTGGTCCTTGCTCACCTCCCTGCTTCTTCCTCCCTGCAGATCAGCATAGCCACCTTGCAGCTGTTTGGGGAGCTCCTTTGGCTTCCTGACCCACATGTACTCCAGACCCTGGTGCTGGGCAACCTGGAGGAGCGCAGCTACATCTTGCGGAGCCTACTGGGGCAGGAAGAGCCTGTCGCCCGAGAGCAAGAGCCGTGCGAGGATGGACTGTAAGTGGCTGGCATTGAGGGTTGGTGGCACCTTGACTGCAGAGTGCCCTCTGGCAGGAGGGACAGGCAGTGCTCTTGGGGGACTTGCCTTTTCAGTCCAGGCCTTCGTCCATTTTTTAGTCCTGTCTAGAGTAGACCCATTGAATCACAACAGGAGCTTAGTAAGTTGGTATGGATATAAACTCCATTGGTTCAGTGTGTCTATCTTAGCTGGGACTTAAAACTGGATTTAAAACCAGCTTTGAATATCCCTTGCCTAAGAAAACCCAACAGGTGATGTGAAGGCACATAAACACTCACACTTACCCACATAAAGCCCATCGCCAGTCCCAACCAGAGTATCACTGGGCTTTCTCTGAGTGAAGACTGTCCATTTAGCAACTGATTCAATGGGTCTGTTCTTACCCATGTTAGCAACTGGATGTTAGACCAGTAAAATTTCTACTTTATAGCTGCTTGAAATGTGTTTTTATGCCTTAATTTTACTGCATTGATGGTTACAAGTTTAGGTGTTGATTTTTTTCATGGTACTGAATGTTTCATTAACATTTTATACTGTTCTGAAATCCTTTTTGGCATGAATATAATTATAATTTTGAACATTTAGTAATTTAAATTACAATCTAAATTTATAATTTTTTAAAAATTAAACACCCAAGGTGCTTGATGCTTGTTCACTGTCCCAGCAGAGACTTGGAAGAAGACCCCTACTTCATGGACGGATTTCCAGGCACAAGCTTCCGAGCCTCTGTGACGCCCAAGCCAGCAGCTCTTTCTGCTCCGAAGCCGAGGACTCAGCCAGGGGGGCATACAGACGTGAAGGAGGTGGTCAGCAGGTGGGTGGGGGCAGGGCTTTGCTGGTCACAGACCCTGTTCAGCCCCATCAGTTTAGGGGAGCGGCAGTCCTGAAGCCTCTGGTTCCCCCAGACGGTTGTCCAGCTGGCTGAGTGGTTCCTTGGCTGGGCAGCCACGCTTTGCCTGGCTGATTGCAAAGAGACCTGAGACCCGGTTGCTGTGAAGTGTCACCTGCCTGCTCTAAGATGTTCATTGCCTTCACCCTGGTTGCCATATCTCCTGTTTGTTTCTTCCTCCTTTTTCCTTTTAGCTTCCTTTGCCTGGTTCCTAGTGAAGCCAAAACCTCCATCTACCTGGAAGACGCAGGATATGACACCTATGTTCACGACGCTAGCTTGCTGGTGAGTCACCAGCTCCCACCTTGACATGCTACCCACTCTCCCACAGATTCCCTGCTCCTTTGGTTTTTTCCTACCCATTTGATGCAGCAGATGATGTTCAGTTGGTGGGGGCAGGTCCATCTCCCTGTGTCCTGCTAGACCCTCTTCGCTGCCCTTCCTTCCCATCTCTCTGGACTTTCCATGAACTGTTCTCCTCCTCATCAGTTTAAGGAATGCTCTGCTAATGCTGTCCACTGGAAGTGGCCCCAGACCCCTCGGTCCTTGGAAAGCTGCCCTGAAGGTTCCTGCTTTTTTGAAGGCCGTTTCCTGAAAATGCTCTTGGACCGCCTGATGCGCATCCTAGACCAGGTAGGTGTGGGACAGAGGGGCTTTCCTGGTCATCCCCAGGGGAGGAGGCAGGGAGGGGGAAGCTGTAGGGACTGTTCCCTTCCTTGGAATGACTTTAGGGGCCTGGAGGCTGGCAGCTTCAAAGAAGAAAGAATTGGAAGATTCCTGGGACACCCTGTTCCCTTTCCTCCACCACTTTGTAATCAGATTCCAATTGCAGAAGCAAAAACTCTCTCAGATCTTCCTGCCTACACACTCCATCCATTTGCTAGGTGTGTCTGCAGTCATCCAACAAGCAGCAGGTTGTGAATGGACACACAGACTCCCTTGCCAAGTTCTGCTCCCTTCCCCTTCCTACTTTTCCTCGCTCCCTCCCTTGCTTCCTTCACCATCTTCTTCCCTTGCAGCCCTATGCCGTGAACCTGCAGGTGACCTCCGTGCTCTCCCGCCTGGCCCTTTTCCCTCACCCCCACCTCCACGAGTACTTTCTGGACCCCTACCTTCCACTGGCTCCAGGCTGCAGGACTGTCTTCTCAGTGCTGATCAGAGTAAGTCAGTCAAGCCCTGATGCTGAGATGGAGGGGAGGGATACATTTCAAGTGCCTTGGGAAGAAAAGCCTCGGAGGTTGAGGCCTTTTGTGGTCCCCAGGGGGCCCTTGGTGCTCCAGTACTCAACTCGTGCCTCCCACTTCACCCGTCCTGCTGCTTCTGATTCAAGTGCACACCTGCCCCCCATCTCTCCCTGTAGGTGATTGGGGACCTGATGCAGAGAACCCAGAGAATACCCAACTTCCCTGCCAGTTTGCTGCAGGTCCGGAGGCAGCTGATGGGGCTGGTCCCTGAGGAGTCCCTGTGAGTGTTGTGTGCTGGAGGCACATCAGACAATTTGAAACTTGTTGTGGCTGGTGCTCACCTCCAGCCTGTGTCACTGAGCCCGTTTTTAACTGAGTTGGGTGGTGAGGGGGTGTCAATTCTGTCTTGAACCCCCTCCCTGCCTCACATCTAGCCACTGAGCTCTGTGTAGAAGACTCTGGCTGGCCTCTGCTTTGTCAGTGGGCAAGGTAGAGGGGGGGTGTTGTTTGGTCAGAAGGCTTAAACCCCCCCCCCATTGTGTTCTGACTACTTGCAGGATTGCCCATCGAATGCTCCTGGAAGGAGTGGTTGTGCTCGAAGAATTCTGCAAAGAGCTGGCCGCCATTGTCTTCGTCAAGTCGGCACCAGAGGGACCTGCCTGACACCCCCTCGTCAAATCCAGAGTCAGCTGGGCAGAGCCTTGCCCAACAGCCAGCTAGGATGGGGAGCCCGTGAACCTCCAGCATGCCAACCGCCATGTCTTCCAAGCCTCTCTAGGGAACACAGCAGGCGACATCTAGCCTAGAATGTTTCTGGAAGCCCCACAGGCCCTTTTATGCTTGAGATTGTGGCAATCACCATTCTGGACTGGACAGTGGCTGTGGCAAATCTCCCTCCACGTGGGGAGACCAGGTGAAGTTCCTGCTCCCTTGCCTATTTCTCTCTGGGCAAGCCCTGCACCCCATCCTGGGGGCAAAAGGGGTGGCTCAAGAAGGCAAGAAACCCAGGGAAGGGCACTGGCACTGGGAGCAAAGATCACCTGCGTACTCAGAGGAGGAACCGTGTAGCATTTGCAGTCTGCTGCTTCTCAGGATAGATGGTGTGGCTCTGAACCATCATAGCAACCCTTTCTTGGACATTGCTCGATTCGATAGCAGTTGGCAGGGACAAACAGCCTGAATTCTTCCATGCCAGCTCTGTCGTTGGTTGTCCCCCCTCGGCCTCCTGGCCTGCTTTGGTTTTCCCTCCTGCTTTCAGTGGCAGAGAAGTGGGGCAGCAGGAAGAAAGAGAGACTGTTTATATCTTGAATGGTATTTGCTCCATCAACTTGTCGGTGGAAGAAGATCTCTTGTGGAGCAGACACCTGTGCCTCTTTTGCAGGCCGAAGGAAAAAAACTTCTTGACTCTGGACACAGGCTGCAGTTTTATCTGCGTGGGGTTCCAGACTCCCACTCCTTTCTGCACAGACCTCCATCTAACTGTTATTTCCCAATTAGAGAAGACCCACTGGATCAGTGGGTATCAGGTAAGCCAGGACTAAATTTCCATTAACACCCTCTCTCTAGGAGCCAAGAGTGGGATTTAGGCCTTGACCCTTCTTCTAGTCATGCCTGCTCAGGAAGAATGCTTTGTATTTGCTATTTTAAAATCTCACTTTCCAAGAAAAGCGTCTGTTGGCTGTTTTCTTAACAACCGCACCCTAAAAATTCACCATTTGAACCTGGTACAGCGCTTAGGAGAAGCTGTCTAGAGAGAGATGGCTGGGGTGTGGCTGACTCTGTGCACAGACACTGGAGGATTCTTGTCCAAACAGGGCAAGAGTGTGACATCCAGCTGCTGCGGGAAATCAGGACTCAAGTGCATTGGGCTGGTTCCTGGTCTCTGCCCTTTGTGCCTGCAGCCTCCCTGCTTTTATGCCGCTGCTGCTGCTTCCTACGCAGGTGACCTGCCTCCCGTGTGTGCCTCAAATAAACCACAAGCCTTTGCTAAACATGCTGGAGTCCCCCCTTCTGCTGCTCTTGGAAGGCCAGGAAGCACTTGAGGGGAAGCCCGGGCACGTCACTGCACTGCTGCCCACCCCAGCTCTTTTGCCAGAGCGTCATAAAAGGGTAGAGTTTGAAGGATCACCAAAGGTTATCTAGTCCAACCCATCAGGTATTTTTTTTTTTTTTGTTAAAAGAGAGAGGCAGAGAGAGAGAGAGGCACAGGGAGAATTCTGGGGAAAACTGTCCTTTTTTATTTGTTACCAAGTTTGATTGCAGCAGGCAGCAAGAAAGCCGGGAGCCTGCACCTTTAGAGGCTGGGCACAGAGAGTCTGCTGTGTGCCCGGGAAGAGTTTATGGAATGTTCTGTCTCCCTTGGGGAAAGGAAAGAGCCGCTGCTGTGGCTGGTGACAGGCACACCTTGGCAAAATAAAATTAAAAAAAAAAAGGGGTTGAAGGGTGGGTGATTCCAAATGTTCTGGCAGAAGCAACCCCCTCTGCCTTAACTGTGAGTGGCTTCATGCGAAAGGACTGTTCCTGAGGGTGGGGTGGGGAATATTAGTGTCACGGTTTCAGCTGGCTGCCATACTCACCCAGCTGGGGGGCTGGATTTCAGGACCAGGAGGTGCCCACCCAGGGGGTCTCAACTACAGTCCCTCCCCGGGCTTCCAGGCCGTTGAGCTGCCGTCTAGGCTAAGTGACATCACAGGCTGGTGGGGCGTGATCTGCAGGGTGGAGGGAGACGCCTAGCTACAAACGGGGATGAAGGAGTCCTGGCTGAGCTGCTGCCGGATCTTGCTCCGCAGGGCCCCGTCCTCCACCTTCCACCAGACAAAGTCTGGGCTGTGTAGCGCCGGGGGACTGGCCTTGGGTGGCCGGCCGGCCTCCTCCAGCGTTGCCACCACGTTGAAGCAGATGCCGTCGCTCCTGCCTGGCTCTTTGCCGAGGTGCTGGACCCCCAGCAGGCCGCGGACGCGGGCGGAGGCCTGGGTGGGCGGGGGCAGGCATTTCCGCAGCAGGCGGTGGACACCCACCAGCAGCCTCTCACCCAGCTCGGAGGGAGACAGGCCACTGGTGGCCACTGGGAGGTGGGGCGCCCCCACTGTGCCCACGAGCACCCACAGGTCCCCGCCGCTGCCGGCAAAGAGGAGCAGCAAGCGCTGGCAGATCCACGGGCAAGGGAGCTCGGCGGGCAGGATGGGAGGGTGGCCGGGACTAGCCTGGTACTGGAGGGCGAGCTCCATGAGGGGCAGGATGTCCCGGGCCCGGAGGGTGAGGGCGGGCGTCTTCCGGTTCCACCACTGGGCCTGCAGCGACTCCCCGTCCGCCTCCTGCAGGGTCTTGAGGGTGCCGCCTGGAACGGGGAGGAGGAGGAGGAAAGCACAAGTGGTTCAAGCGATTAAGGAGTGAGGCGGCGGCCAAGCCGCAGGGTAGCCAGATGGTTCTGGAACAACACGTGCCAGCACCCAGTTGCAGGTCAGGGCTGGACTTCAGCTCGCAGCGTGCCTTGCCCTGGCCACTGGGGCTGATGGGACGCAGAGCCCAGCAACCGTCAGAGGACGCCCTTGGCCCATCCGCTCTGTAGCCACAGCAAGAGGCAGGCTGCTTTTCTCCACCTTCCCATAAGCCCCCCCCCCAAGGCATGTGAGCCTGACACCCTCCGGCCCCCCACCGTGCCCCCAGGCACACCCTCCCGGCCCGGGGAAGCACCTGTGGGCCGAGCGAGGAAGACGAAGCGGATCCAGCCGGGGCCCCGCTCCTCCACGGCCAGGAGGGTGACGGGCTGGCAGAGCAGGCCGGTCTCCTCCTTCACCTCCCTGCGCATGGCCTCCACGATGGTCTCCTTGGGCTCCATGCGCCCCGCCGGCAGGTACCACGTCCCGTAGCACTCCCGCTTGGCCTCCTGCATCACCAGCACCTCGTTCTGCGGAGACAGCGGGGGGGGAGAAATGGGGGCACGGTGAGGGGGCTCCGCCCCGGCCAGGCACGGAGGGGGGACGCTCTGCCTCCGGGCCCCCAGCTCAGAGAGGGACTCCTGCTTTTCCTGCCCCCGAACGCGGGAAGGCTCCTTTCTGGACTGCGGAGCCCAGCCCGTGTCGACCGAGCCAGCCTCAGAGGCCCCTCCTTGGGACCACGGCGCCCAGAACCCCCCGACTGGGCTCCCAACAGCACAAAGGAGGAAGCCCCCCCCGGCTTTTCTTTGGACCACGACTATTCCTGACCGCGGGCCCCGCTGGCCGGGACCCCGGGAGCAAAGCCCGAGGCGCCTGGGGGGCAGGGCTACCGGGAGCCCGAAGCACGCTCCGGATCTGGCCGGGAAGGAGCCCCGCCCACGACGAGGGCCTCCAAGCCCGAGGGCCCCCGAGCCCAGGCCGGCCGGCCCCGGGGACTGCCCGTGGCTGCCCCTCCCCGGGGCGCCCCCCGCCCCGCCCCGCCCCACCTTCTCGTTGAGCAGGACGGCCAGGACGATGTAGCAGGTGTTCCTCCGGAGGCGGGCGGGCTCGGGGGGCTCCAGCGGGCCCGCGTCGTACCCGCCGCCCCGCTCGGCCGCCAGGGGCCAGCCCTGCCCGCTCAGCACCGCGCCCGCCTCCGCCGCCGCCGCCGCCGCCCCCGCCATTGCCCCTCCGGCCGCCAGGGCGCTCCGCTCGCGCGCGGGGGCCGCCGCCGCCGCCCCTCCCCCCTCCCCCTCTCCCTCCCCGGAGGCAGGCGGCCGGCCGGCCGGCCCGGCGCTGCGGGGAGAGAGGGCCCGGCGGCGGGCGCGCTTCACATGCCGCGGAGCGCTCTCGCCGGGGTCCGCCGGGCAGCTGCCAAGGCCGTCGGCCCGAGGGGGCGGGGCGCGGGCAGGCAGGAAGGCGGAGGGCGGGCCACGCCCACGGCTCGGCGGCGGCGGCGGCGGCGGGGGGTCAGAGCGCGCCGCCTCCCCATTGGCTGAACGGCGAGAGCTCCCGCCTGCCCATAGGGTGGCGGCCTCGCTCCTCCCCCCCAGAAGTCTCCGCGCGGGGGAGAGGGAGCGCCTTCGCTGGGCGTGCGCGCCCCGTCCCCCCGGGCGGGCGCCGTCGTAGGAAGCCGTCGGTCCCCACGTCACGCGGGCGATCGTGACGTCACCGCCGCCCCTGCGGAAAGCGGCCTCTGGCGCCCGAGGGGGAGTCCGCGGCCGCTTCCGCACCGGACTGCGGTGGCGCCATTGCCCCCCTTCCCGCCTCCTGTGGAATCCCGGGGCTTGCACCCCGGCCCCTCCCCGACCCGCAAACCCCGGGACTCCCCGGGAGGCCGGGGGTCTGGCCGGGCGCCGTCCAGCCCTTCCCGGCTCAGGGGGCGCCTCTCCTGGGCTTCTTCCGGGGGTGAGAGAGAGGGGGCGGGGGGTCCGTGGCCGAGCGAACCACGGCGCTCCCTCCGCTGCGCCAGGCTGCCCCTCGCTTCCCCAGCGGCCCAGCCTCCCCGGAGGCGGGGAGGACACCCAGCCCTCCCATTCCCTGTGGCGGGCGGGCGGGGGGCTCCCGCAGGCCCCTGGACGCCGTGGGGCCGCGACACCCAGCACCCCTCCCTGCTGGCTCCGCTGGCTGGCCGAGGCCGAGGCGAGCTGCCCTCCGACGGCACCTGGTTCAGGCGCCGCCCACCTTGCAGACTGAAGGAGGCGAGGCCCCGCTCCAAGGCAGAAGCTGTTTATTTAAAAATAACACTAAAACTACAAATGCACTTGAGGGTCTTCAAGAAGCAGCCCAGCGAGCACCTTCACAGGCAGAGGAGAACGGGACAGCCTGGCCCGAACCGGAGAACAGACCAGAGGAGGTCCAACGGTCCGCTGTTTTCCGTTGGTCTCACATCAGCCGCACCCCTGGCCCAAATCCAGGCTGCAACCAGCGCTGTCTGGGGGCGGCCTCGGAGGGAGCAAAGCCAGTTCTCACACTTCTTGCCCGTCGACACCCACCCGCAAAGCGGCCCCTGCGGTCCTTGCTCCCTGAAAAGGCAAGTCATTTTAATGGCACCGTGTGCGTGGCGTTGAGAAAAGGCACGTGACAGGGAGGGAGGGAGGGAGACACACACACCGAGAAGGAATGTGACAGAAAATGCAGAAAAGGCAGCCCCACGACCCGTCCGGCTCGATTAAAGGCTCCATAGCCTGAGGTCAGCAGAGCGGAGCACGGCCCCTGAGAGGTTAGAGTGACGAAAGAGAAGCCCGGAAGGCTCTTTAGTGTTCCTCCCCAACTGTGATTCTTTTCAAGCAGCTGGAGAGACCAGTGGAAAGTACGCGCCGCAACCTTTCCCCTCCGCCACCAAAGCGGGCAACACACTTTAGGCCACTTTGGATGTGGTCGCCTTGGGTGGGGGGGGCGGAAGAAGATGAGAAAGGCATTCTTGGGTCCTTGGGCTGGAAGCAGCAACACTCCTCTGCTTCTGTGCCCCAACTCTGACAGCAGGTCCCAACCGTCAGTCAACGCTGCTTCTCTGGAGGCAGCCTAGGTCTCCTGGTCAGCCACCTTCTTCCTGGGGCGGCTCCGCACCAGCCGCGTGGAGCCCTGCGGGGAAAGGAAGACATAAGTGGGAGCTCCTCCCCCCTCCCTTGGGGCAAGCGTACAACCAGGCCTCAGCCTCAAGAGCTACAGAAAGGCAAGGCCTGGGATTTCCCGGTGGGAACCGGCACTAGTCCGCTAACCAGCAGCAAGTTTCCATCATGCGGAAGAATGGAGTGAGCTCGTTTCTAAGAGACAAGACAGAACAATCCTGGCTACACCTTCCTGGTGGAAAGAGCCTTTCAGGAATGGAACCTCGGATGCTACTTCCTCAAGATCTGGGCAGCAGCTGAAATGGGCCCACTCAGGGACGGCAGGGGCAAAGGGGAGGCCAAACAGTGGCAGCAGTGCTGCTCATGCCCGGAGGACTTGGTAGTGGTGGCCCAGAAGCAAGGCACCTCCCCATCCACGGCTCACTGCATGTGTGTGAATGGATTCCTGCAGAAGGCAGCAGCATCTGTTCTCTACTGCCTCTTAACCAGGGATGAATTCGCTATCACTGAAGGGTGCCTCATTGGCAGGCCTCCTGCATTGCTGGGGGCTAGGCTAGATGCCCTTTGGGGTTTCCTTGCAGTTCTACAATCTGAGCATTCAAAGGGCAAGGCAGGAGGAGGGGGACTGACCACCCAGCCTGCGAGGGCCTCACCTCTCTGACAGGCGGTTTCTTCTTCACGACACGAAGGCTCTGGCTCCTGGACAGTGGCTTAGGCAGTGCACGGTCCTTGCTCTGAAATCGGGGGCCACTGGAGAGCTCAGAATCTGACCAGCAGTCCTCCTCGTTGCTGTCGGAGCCCAGCAGCTGGGGAGCGGCCCTGCGCCCTGTGGGACAAACAGACCAGGCAGAGCCCTTTAGCTGTAGGCAGGAGAGCAGCTGTGGAGTGGTGGGACCTGCGGGCCGAGCCCTCAGGCCTCCTTAACCCTTTTCTTTTATTCAGGGGTTTGTTTGTTTGTTTCTGCTCTCCTAACCCACATTGAATCCTTTAAAACCTCCCAGAACTCCTGCCCCCGCAAATTGGTTGAAAAGGGCCAAAACTGAAAGAGGAAGCGAGCTACATCTCACTTCCCTTTTGGGGGGCTTCGGGGCCTCAGTCTGCCCTACCCTGATTTAAACAAAGGAAGATTTAGGGCCAAACCTTTGGAAAAAATGCCACAAATGACACCAACGTGGTCAGGGTTTTAAAAAAAATGTAAACAGCAGCTACTGGACTACAAAGGGACACCACTGCAAGACAGACTTTTTAAAATGATAATCATGACAATCATGATAATAATGACAGTCATATTATTATTATATTATCCAAATTCCTCCATATTTTCATGTCCAAAGTCTTCTAGCCAACCACAGGGACCTCCTTTACTTTATTGAACAAGGAACATAGTGATATTGTGTGTGTGTTGGGGGGAATCTTCAGTCCATCACAAAGCCAGGAGGGGACCACTGAATTAGCTGAGTCCCCCAATGAGATCTCAGGCAGAAGAGCAAAACTTAAAACAGGGTCTCTGTGGCCCATCCAGAGGACACAAGAGGTTTAAAGCAGGCCTGATCTGTGCAGGCAGAACCCTTGTCAGCTGCCCACCCCTACTTTACACAGACCAGACTGTCCACTTTGCTTCTCCAAGAGCTCTTTTAAAGCCCCTCCAGGGCACCTGAGTGGCCAGCAGATCTGGCAGGTGGTGGTTCCACAGAAACCTTACCAATTGGCTGTCGGTGGAGCTCCTGGTCATCCAGGTAGAGTGGGTCGGAGTAATGCACCGGAGCGGAGTCGGGGATGGAACGTAAATCCTGCATGCTGAAGCTACGCAGACGTCCAGCCAGGGCACCTTGACTCTGAGCCAGAAGTGAGGAGGCACAGTTTTGTACCAAGCAGATCCCCAAACACACAGGAAGGGCTCCTTCAGTGAGACCCCCTGGCCACCCAAAGGGCCCCATTCATTCCCAAGCCTCTCAGGGCCTCCCCATGCCCACAAGGAGCTGCCTCCCACAGAGGCACCCAATACCAAGCACCAGCCTCTGCAACAAAAGAAGCCCAAGGGGATCTAAGAAGCAAGCCGCCCAGCTGTTCTCCTGCCTAGGTCACAAGGAAGCCTTTTGCAGATGACAACTGGGCAAACAGGAAAGGCCACTGAGGCTTGGAGAATCACCCAGATGATGACTGGCTACTGACAAGGCCCCTGAGGGCCATGGCGAGCAACACAGCCATGGAAAGATGGGCTGGGGAAGTGGACAGGCCCCTGGCGGCTTCAAAGCACCACTGTGTCCCTTTGCCCAGAAATGTGGCACTAGCAGGAGCACCTTCTCCTCCTCCACCACATCCACACAGCCCACAGCTGGCACCCTGCCCTGGCCTGGCCAAGAGTACGGGAGGTAGAGGAAGATCCCGGGTTACCTTGGTGGCAGCCTGTACAGCAGCCGTGGCAGCGACATTGAGGCTTTTCTTCCCAAAGCTCACAAGGGTCTCGTAGCCACGCTCTTTGGCTTGGAGGATGAACTGATCAATTTCCTGCTCAGGAAGAGAGGAGGAGAGAGAAGCAGATTATCCAAAGGATGAACAAGAGGCTTTGCTCTCAACTTCGAGGGAGCTCTCCTAGGTGCTGAATCCATGTTGCAACTAGAATTCAGCATCTTTGGCAATCCTTTTAAAGTCCAGATTGAAGCTACATCCCCACTGACATGGCAGCCACCACCCACCATGGCACCCCACTGGTATGTGCCTTTGTGTACCAGCAGACAGCCACATGGCCAGTGCTGAAGACCTCATCTGCCAGGCCCCTTTAGACCTTACCGTGTGTCCCCCAGAAGCATCCCCCCCATGCTATCTGGCTGCTCCTCAGAGGGGAACGGAGCGCAGCTGGGCAAGGATCAAGGCCACGTAGGACAGAGTTTGTCCTGCCGCCAGCACTCCCCCCACCCCCGGGAAGAACATGGGCTGGATGGGGAGAAGCCCTTTACCTTCTCCTTGCGGGACAAGGTGGGATGTATGAACTTCCGGTAGAGGAGGCTGGCTCCCCTCGTGTAAGGTGAAAGCAGCCAGACAACGAATGCCATCTTGATCTCATAGTAGAAGGGGAACCTGCTCAGGGAAAAAAGCAGACCCATGAGGACAGTGGGGAGGGGGTTGCTCCCAAGCACCAGCCTCTGCAGCAAAAGAAGCCCAAGGGGATCTAAGAAGCAAGCCGCCCAGCTGTTCTCCTGCCTAGGTCACAAGGAAGCCTATTTTATTTTGCAACTAGTTCATTAAAAATAATTATTCCCTTGCCCTGACACCAATGCAAAATCATTGATATGCCACCCAAAAGTGTCAGTTTGCTTTTTGCTGACTCAATCTGTTTGTGCATTGAACATTCACAGTGCTGAGAATCTCAGGCCGTCAACTGACAAACAGCACCAATTAAATCCATTTTGATTCTAAGGTTGCAACACAACAAAGTGTGGAAGCATCAAAGGGAGTGGCGATCACTCCCCTGAAGCACTGTATAAACAAACTGTAAAATCACCAAGGGCTTCTCTATGCCCCTTTAATTTTCTAGCACTGCTAGCAGACTCTGTAGCCCATTGAGAAACATGACATTCAAACATTTAAGTAGTAAATTAGTCAAGAGCAAAACCAATCTGGATTTTGTTCCTTTCCTACCTCCTCGCAGCTGTTCAGTGGCCCTCTGACTCATCAAAGACAACCCACAGGCCAGTCCAATAATGGCCAATTATTTGTGACTAACACTTTTAGAATAACTACAATAGACTTATGTGGGGAGGAAAGCCCTGAATACCATGACAGTTACAAACTAATAGCTAAATAAACTGGATTTAAAAAACGCTATACAAAATTAATTGTGGAAAAGACGGAGGGAGAACAGATCTTCAGCCAGAAGCAGATTTTCTAAGAACCGGGACCGAATATGATTCTGAGCTACAGCTTCACTTTGGGTGGGGAAGACTCACCAGGAAATGAAGGTGTCTGTGATGGTCTCCGTGGCCATGAAGAGGGCAAACACGATCCAGTACATCATCCAGCGCACCTGTTGGGACAGTCAGGGAAGCATCAGAGGAATTCTGTCACCACAGAACAGACCCTCTTCTGCCACTTTGGGCCCTTTGAGACACCAGCTTCCTTGCCCTGCCCTCAACACCATTCCCCAGCACTGCCCAGCTGTTCTGAGTGCGAGGTGTCTTCAGCCCCCTCCTCTCCGCAACTTACATATTCCCGAATGTTCTTGGTCTTCACGGCCTTGTAGGAGGCGTAGGCAGGGTACAGCATCCCAAACACCAGCCTGTAACGGAAAGGGGGCGTCAGGCAGTCCGGCCAGCATCGGTACAATCCTGCCAGGAGCCAGAGGCTGCACCGCTTCACGTGGCACAAGGCCTTGGCCTTCACGGCTTCCAGGACCATGGCCGCCCACAATGCAGGAGGCGGCGCCTGTTCCTGCTCTCCAGAGGGCTGCTCAAAACAAAGGTGCTTTTGCTGGCCAGATGCAGAGAAAAAGGGACCTACAGCCCACCAGCGGGCTGGCAATACTCCCAAGGCGCAGCTCAGGCACTGGCCGAGAAACCCAAAACATTTCTCAGAGCCTTACCCTCCCACACGAGAATGGCTCAACGGGAGGCAGGAAGAGACCGGCAGAACTGGCTCCTCAGCCGTGCCTCCCTCCTGCTGCCGCCACTGCCTGGGTGTCAGCCACAGGCAAGCCTTTCGGGGTGGGGCTGGGCCTTTCCCTACAGGCCTCTCCAGCCCAGCAGCCAGAACCCCAGAAGTGGGGATGGGGGCAGGGCATTGCAACGGCCACTGGCGCTTCCATGTCAGTGAGGCAGAAATGAATCCACTCCAGGCTTTGTCCTACAGTTCAGAGAAGCAATGCAAGGTAAGGCACCTCATCCTCCAAAATAGCTTCAGCACTTTGCACAGCCCCATTAAAGGAGTCTGGACTAAAACCCAGAGTGGATCCACAGCTCCACTGAGGTGGGAGGCTTCTCAAGTCAAAGTCCCCCAGAACCACCCCAGCCAGCTCTGGCCTCTGAGGATCCCCCTTCCCAAGTAGCAGCAGCAGCAGCAGCACAAGCTCCCTCCCCTCCCCAACCCCCTCCCTCAAGTGGGGGTCTCTGGGGGCAGAGGGATGTGGGGGATGGGAAACGCTGGTGCACGGCATCACCACCACTACAAGCAGTCCACGGAGGGAGGCTTCCTGCCCCTATCGGGGGGCCACTCGGCCGGGAGCCTTGCTGCAGGAGAGGGCTCTCAGCCGGAGGCGAGGGCCAAAGGGAAGGGCCAGGGACCTTCTCAGCCTGGAATGTGGGCAGATTAGGGGGGGCCTCTTAACACTGGAGAGGACGGTGTGGGCTGGGGGGAAAGGGAGTGTTGCAAGCAACTGTGCCAGAGCAAGCAGCCCCTATAAGCGCTGCCCGTGCCGCTCTTCACATCCGCCCAGAACCTTCAAAGGCCTCATTGTGCCCCACGTGTCTTGCACACATCAGCTCCCACACGGCGGCCGTGACTTGTGGAACTCGAACATCATTATGTGGCTCCGGCCCTCGTGCCAGGAATGTGCTTCCCTCCCACGGAAGTAGGAACTTCCCCTTTAATTCATAACAGGGAGCAGAAAGCCATTCAACAGCCTCTTTGACACCGACTGGCGGACTCTGGCACGAACTTCTGCCGGTCTCAGTCCGCCTCTCCAGACGGAGTGAACACTAGCGCCAGGGCCAACTCAGCGGGAGGGCGGCTTCCGCAAAGGCTCAGGCAAGAGCGCGCCGCTCCTGCTGAAAGGGGGTGCTCTGGATCCCCGAGATCCACGGCCTCCGCCTTGGAGTTTCCATTTCCATGCTGAACTTTGCACGTCCGGAAGCCCTGCCTATCGGGGAGACAGCTGGGAAAGGCTCCTCTTCTGAACTGCGACTCCCAGGGCGCTGGCTGGGGGATGCTGGGGGCGGCGGTCCCCAGCCCCGGTTGCCTGCAAGGGGAGGGGGAGCAGCAGCAGCCACACGGAGGCTGACCCCCTTCTACTCAGACAGGCTTTTAAAGCGGAAAGTTTTTAACCCAGGAGCTGCTGTCGCGTCTGGCCTGTTTTTTTAAGGACGCTGCACCTTTTCTTCTCTTTTTTTTTGGAATTGCACTGAGGTGTAAATACCTTAATTCTATTTTTGCAGTCACTTTTTGCACGCTCTTAACCGCGCTGCCTTTTTAACTGCACGGCAGCCGGGAGCAGCAGCCCCGCGCAGCAGAGCCTCCGGGTCTCTGGCCCCCACGGCGGGCCCTCCCGGGCAGAGGGGCCGACGGCGAGCCCGGGGCCGCCGCCCCCCTTCCCGGCCCCGGCGCTCCTTTCGCCCGCGCAGAGCCTCCCCCAGGGGCCGTGTCCGCACGAGGCCGTCATAGCGCGACGGCTCCCCTTTCAACCGCCCAGGGCGTCCCGGGGTTTGCAGTTCGGCGAGCGGCCTGGCCAGGATTCCAGAGGAGGCTGGAAGAGGGACCATCGCGCTACAACGGCCTCGCGCGGAAGGGGCCTAGGCGTGCGCGGCCGGAGCCTCCGGAGCGCCGCGTAAGGGGGGCTGCCCAAATCCCCCGGCCCCCGCCGCCCACTTCGCCCCCCCAGCCCCGCCGCATCTTGGCGAGCCCGCTCTCCTGGGGGTCCCGTGGACTCGGGGGGGTCCTCGAGCTGGGGCCCGAGCCGAGGGAGGGGCACCCAGAGGCCATCCAGACCCGCCTCCCACGCGCGCGGGGCCCCCGACTCACACCACGGCGCGGCAGAGGATCCACGACACCATGGCCGCGGGGTCCCCGAGGGCGGCGGCGGCGGCGGCGGCTCCGCGCCCCAAAGGCCCCTCGTCGACAGCGCCGCCCGGCCGGGCGCGTTCCTTAGCAGCCGCCGGACAGTTGAGCCGCCGCGCCTGGTGCGCACGCGCGTCCCACCGGCGTGGCTCCCCGCGCCCTCCCATTGGCTGCTGTCAGCCCCGCCCCCAGCTTCGGATGGGCCAATGGGAGCGGAAACGCCAGGCCGGCCCCGCCCCTGAGGTGCTGGGGCTGCTCGGCGAGGCTTGAAACTGGTTGTATGATTGTCTGATGCTTAGTCTGACTCTTGTAACGCCTGTCGATAAAACTGGAGTTGGACCGTCCCTCCCTCCTTCCCTCCCTCCCTCCTTCCTTTTTATGCTGGGAGAGACTGGCCCGGCCGCCTCTCTGAAGGCATTTCCGCACCAGGCTGTTATAGCGCGACGATTCCACTTGCAACATCCTATGGAATCCTGGGGGCGGGGGCGGGCCGCTCCCAAACTGCAAACCCCAGGATTCCATAGGAGGTTGAAAGCGGAATCGTCGCGCTATAACAGCCTCGTGCGGGAACGGCCTGCGAATGAGCCGAGGGAGCCCAGGAAGAAGCCCATCCGACCGGGGGGCATTTTCTCGGCGCGGCTTGGGCCCTCCTCCAACAGCACGAGAGGGGCTGTAACCGGGCCTCCCCGGCGAGAGTAGCCCGGCGCTCCAACCACTAGGCCCTGCTGCCTCTCTCGCACAGGCGGGCGGGCGTGCGGGCGGAACTGACGGATCAGCCGAAGCACGCCCAGCGCGGCCTGAGAGTTCTTTAAGCAAGAACTGAGCTGGGCTCTACATCCCATCGGCCCCAGTGGCCACGGCAAGGCATGCCTGTTTTGCAGAACCGTCCCTTCTGGTCCCCTGGCCAGTGTTCCTCTCCCACTGCCAGGGCGACCTCCTGTGGAACCCTGGGGTTTGCCGTTCAGGGGCCTCAGGGGCTCTCCGGCCCCTCCCCCAATTGCCCACCCCAGGATCCCGCAGGAGGTTGCCGTGGCAGTTGAAGAGGAATGGTAGCGTTAGAGCAGTGCAGTGTGACCGGGCGGTGAGAGAGAGCCCCCCCACCCCCCCACTGCACCAGAGCCCCCTGCCCTGCCCTGCCCTCCCATCTCCCCCCTTCCCTGGCTCCCAGCCTGCGCGCCTCCTGGCTCTGGAGCGTGGGAAAGACCTTCTCGGAAGGCAACTCTGCGCACGTGGGAGCGTTGCCCAAGCAGGGCAGCCCGAGGGCAGGGCGAAGGGGGGGTGCCGCGCCGCCTGCTGCCCGCAGAGCCCTGCCCTGGAGTGCCCATCGAAGGGCCGGGGAAGAGGGCGACAATGGCCCTCCTTGCCGGTCACCCGGGAAGCCTGAACGCTTCCATTCAGCTCCTGTTTGCCCAGCTGCCTCAGAAGAGGCTCAAGAGCGGCACTCAGCTCAAGGGGCGGCAAATCAAAGGCACAATGGTACGCACCCGTGGGAAGTTCTGTGCCCGGGACAAGAGCCGGGCCCTTGCCCGCCCCTGCGCCTGGAATGCACAGCCGTGCGCGGACGCACACCCAGCGGTCGGCTCAGTTCCCCTGCGGCTGCTGCGGCCACCACGGTGGAAGCCGCGGGTCCGTCTGGGCGAAGGGAGTCGAGCCCCTGGCGATGGGGCAGGAGTCCGTTTGGAAGGCAGCCCCTTCTCTTGACCTCATCACCCCCAAGGAGAGTCCAAAAATACAAGTGGCTGTGTCAGCCTGCACTAAAACAGCAACCCAAAATGTAGTTTCACAAGTCTTCGTCTTTGCCAAGAGCAGGTCTTTTGTAAAGCTAAGGAGTCCTGCCCACTTAAACAGAGGCCGGATGGCCGTCTGTCCAAGGGAATAATTTGGTGTCTCCCCACATGGCAGAACGGGGTTGGATTCAGTGGCCCTTGTGGTGTCTTCCAGCCCTATGATTCTATGACCGAGCCACTTCAAAATACTTTGGATTACCAAAGTGGTTGTTAGCAACAGTCCAGCATTTCTGGAGAATCCGTTTCCCTTCCAGCCCCTATGGGGTTTGCAGATAAACTCAGAGGGAAAGGGGCAGTGGAAGGTGGGTGAGGGATGAGGTGACAGTCCCGGGGCATCAAAATGTCCTGGCGCTACGGCCCTCTGCGGCCAGCCTCCACTGCACCACTGAGCAGCTGTGACCAACCAATTTCGGCAGCATGCATTGCCACACTTTAGTGACTGGAAAGGCTCTTGGACCTGGAGGGTGCTGAGCAGAGGGGTGGGGAGTTTGGACCCTCAACCAGCAGGCACTGGTTGAGATCTTACTCCCATCACAACTCAGAGAGGGTTCCCTGGCCCTCAACTTGAGCCCAGCAACACGGAAGATTCTTACAAACCTCAAAGGGTGGGGTTTCAAAAACTTAGATGTTGCTGCATACAGAAATTTGGATAAAATATTGATATAATTTCACTATCAATCAGCACCAGAACTATGTGGTCACCACAGGCAGGCCAGGGTATTCCCAATGGCCACCTTTGTACCCTGCAGACTCCTAATATTTCAGATCCTGGGGGCTGCATGCCCAAGGGGAAGCCAAAGCAGAGTTTATGGGCGCAAAAGAGAGGATGTCAGCCACCTGATGCTTCTGACTGGGTGGGAACTCCGTGGGCCTTTCCCATAGGCTGCGCTGACTGCCCCTCCCTCCCCAGCTGAGCTATAAAAAGGACCAGGGGATGAGAGGCGCCTGCACACCAAAGCACAGCACCCTCGCTCTCCTCACCATGTGGCCCCTGCTCCTTCTCAGCCTGCTCTCTGGCAGCTCAGGTAAGCACTGAAGGGAGGGCGTCTGTGTTCCCCGAATTCCACGGTTGGCACCAATGGAACCTGCCTCAGGATGGATGCTGCTGCTGCTGCTGGTCTCCAAGTCTTATGTGACTTGTGGCAACCTCCCCCGGGTTCTTTTGGCAAGAGGGTTGTCCTGTGCTGAGAGGGTGTGGCTCTCTCTCTCTTTCTGCTGTTTCTGTAGGTGATTTGGACCCTGGTCTAACATTCAGACTAGGACACCGCACCATGCTGACTCCCTCAGTTGGATGCCAATGGCTCTTTATCAAGGGACAGTGGGAAATGGGTCGTCTCTATCGCTCCCCTCCCGAAAGCTAAGGAGAATTCTACCCACCTGGTGCACCTGATCAAGAGCAAGAATGTGGACAGTGCAGCCATGCCGTCCCGCGTGGCCAGATTCCCCTCTCCACGGGCAGGGCTAGATCACCAACAGTGTAGCGGGTGCAACACCCCTGGACCCTCGCTGGCTAGAGGCCCTTCGTGCTTCTGCCATGCTGTGCTGGTTTTGTTTTCAAGTAGCTTTTAACACTGAGTGAGAATACAAGGGATTATTAATCTACTGTTGCTGAAGTTGCAGGACTGAAAACAGGCCCCCTTCTGTCCCTGTCTTTCATCATTTGTCTTCAGTTCCTTATTCATTAATGTCATTTCTCTCCCACTGCTTCTCAGAGAGTTTGCATGAATGCAGAAAGTGGATGTTGGGTGTGGTGTGGTGGGTAGATCTAGTGTTTTGAATGGCTTCAGAACCCCAAAGACCATAATCCAGTTTGGGCTATAGATAATTATTTACTTATTTAATCTCCTGTCTTTTTCACAGTCGTGGGATGGGGAGGTGAAATTAGCAATGGTGATGGTAGGCTGTACATCACCAGCAACATACATGGTGTTTTCCAGAATAGCCAAAACAAAAAGAAATCCCCATTCAGTGCCCAAGTAGCTTACCACCTACAGTTTAATTGTCTGGATTTAGAACTGCTTTTAAATATGTGGTTTTGGGTGCTTTTAAATGGTTTTTAGTTATGTGTTTAGTTAGTCCAGCAACTGTCAGGAGGGCCCCAGCCTAGACTCTGCCCTTCTTCACCTGTTCCTGGAGGGATGAGCAGGATCCTCGGGGATCCCATTGACTGGGCTGCCAGGGCTTAATCCACTCCCTGTCCTGCCAAGCCCCCTTCCCTGTAACCCCCGCAGCCACCAAGAATAAAGACTGTGCCAATAATCTCAACATGATCAGCCAGCCCCAAAGCTTCTCAGGTGGTCTCCTTGGGCCAGCCAGTTTTTCCCCGGGTATCCCTAGCCCACAAGGCTGCTGAGAGAAGGAAGGGAGAAGAAGAGGCATTTTGGCAGCTGGAGATTTTTGGAGGAAGTGTTTGTGTGTGTATTGGAAAGGGTGTGACGGCAGAGTTTTGGGAACTGGCGCAATCTTCCTGGGCCCCGTGCCATCACCATCTCTGCCTGGAAGGAGCCTGGGCTCAGCTGGCCTCCGAAACAAGTGGCTCTTGAGTGCTGAGCAAACAGGTGGAGAAAGGGAGCACTCCTTTTCCCCTTCATGGTGCCTCCGGCAGCCCCTCCTCAGAGGAAGAGGGGGGAAAGAGGATGCCTGAGACGGATGGGGAACCGAAGGTTGTCGGACTGCAGCTCCTAGCAGCCCCAACCAGTGTAGCTCATGGGGAGGAATACTGGAAGCTGCAGTCCAAGAATATCTAGAGAGCCACAGGTTCCCACTGGTGTCAAAAGGGAAGGGACCACAGTTTCATCCATTCTTCCAGGCCTTTAAGAACAGCTCTTACTGCATCTCTGGCAATCGTGTGACTTCTCCTCTAATGCTGTTGGGCTGCAGCTCCCAGCAGCTCAAGGCAGCATAGCCACTTCTGAGGAATGCTGGAAATTGCAATCCAGCAACATCTGGAGAGAGGCCAAATTTCCCCCACCCCTGTGCTACCACACGATTCATTATTCATCATTGTTGCCACCACCTTTGCTCTGACAGCTTTTGTTGGCCCCCCTGAGACCCACACAGGGCAGGAGGGACCTGTCTCTGGCTAGCCAGAGAGTTTCCCTTGGAAGCCACATCCTGCCCAGGATGTGGCAGCGATGAACCTATTTGTCTGTGCTTTAGGAGCTATCCAAGGTACTGAGCCTATTTGGGTTTAAAGCACTGGTGCCTTGAACAGCCCCTGTAAAATGTGAACTGGAACTTAGAATGGATTTGCTGCCCCACTGACATTGGGGAGGGAGGCTGGGACTAGCTTGCTTCGGCCCGGGCAAGGCACCAACAAAATGGTGGTGGCTGTGGAACCAGGGTGGGATGTGGAAGTGGGGCCATGTGCAGCTGGCGGCTCAGGAGCGAGACTCCTCTGTGACTCTATGCTGATCCAAAACGAAGACCCCAAGCGACAGATCCACCCTCAAGAGCACTC
Source organism: Ctenosaura bakeri (assembly GCA_948474755.1). Classification (NCBI taxonomy): domain Eukaryota; kingdom Metazoa; phylum Chordata; class Lepidosauria; order Squamata; family Iguanidae; genus Ctenosaura; species Ctenosaura bakeri. The sequence goes on along the minus strand of CAOLHI010002403.1, from coordinate 207,222 downwards.
CTCTTCCCTTCCCCATTGCCACTGATTCGGTGATGCTGCCTCTTCTCTTCTTTGCCTTGCCTTTCCAGTTGTGGCTATTGGGAGCCCTGTGGGGAACAGATGTGCCGAGGGAGCAACGTACTGGTGCAGCAACCTCATCACGGCCATCCAGTGTGGGGCCCTGGGGCACTGCGTGCAGGCCGGATGGAATTCAGCCACCAAGGTAGAGTCTCCCACTCTCCCCCCTCTGCCATCTAAAGCTAGGCTTAGGAACTGCTCCCCCAGAATCCCAGGCCGGTTGGAGGGTTCTGGGAGTTGAAGTCCAAAGAAAGGCACCGGTTCCAACTGCATATGGGGTTGGGCTGCTGCGGAGCAGGAATTGTGCAGTTTGAAAACTGAGAATTTGCTATTGGAAAAAAAAGTGGCCAGGAAAGTAGAGACATTAAAGGTTTGATCCTATTGTTAGTCCCAGATAGATTAACATGATGGAATCCACTGGATTTGCCCACATATCAGCTTCTGATTGAACGGGTGTACTTTTGTTGAGATGAACCAAGAGGATTCCAGCTTAAGTGTTTTAAAGTATCTCTCAGGCCATCTTGGTGGAAATGGGAGAGGACCAGTTTTAAAGTGGGACCAGTTTTGGCAGAAGATATGCCATGTGATAGCAGTGGTAATGGTTCCTGCTCTGGCACAAAGGCTCTTGCAGCGGGTGGGGCTTGGACTGGGCCCATGAACGAGCCACAGGATTGTCCTGTTGGCAAGTCAAGTAAGACAGATTAATAGTTGGAATGTTTTTTTTCTAGGAGAGAAGAACTGTTAACTCCTGTGGAGAAGTCGCCACGGAGAACAGGGTGGAAGCTAGGAGCAAAGCCAGCTTTGGGCTTAGCTTTATTTTGAGTGTGGAGGGATTTGTGCAGGGGGGGTGTCCGGGGTGGGTCTCCCTGTCAACTATGTTTCTAGGCTGCCCCTCCATTCCTGATAGAGCCCCACTTCTCTTCCAGGAGGACATGTGTGCCGACTGCAAGCAGGTCATTACCATTCTCATCCGCATGGCCAAGGAGTCAGCCTTTAAGGTAAGGGGGGGCAGACAGAGGGAAGAAACCCCATGGAGGATCTCTGTCTTCTCCCTTCTTCTCAGAGTTTCCTGCAGAGTGCAGGAAATTGGATGTTTGTTCCTTTCCTGGCTACCTGCAAAGAAACCGGAAGCCACTCCTGAATATGTGTGGGGAGGGGGGTGTCCATAAGACGAAGCGGATGGTGGGAATGCTGCCCCTGTAGAAGGGTGCTCCCCTCCCCTGACCCTCACACTGGCTGTTCCCTCCTCTGCAGAAGGCCGTCCAGAAGTACCTGGAGGATGAATGCAAGAGCTTCCCTCTGCAGACTTTGGTCCCACGCTGCCAGTCTCTGGTGGACACCTACTATGCCCGATTCATCTCCGCCTTGGAAGGACAGATGGCAAGTGGCCACTGCCCCGAGAGCATTCCTCTCCTGCCCTTTAGCAAGAAAGGCTACAGGGTTGACTCAGGAGCCAGATGCGGGGAAGGTCATTTGGGAGAGATTTGCAGGGGAAGGGCAGCTGAGGGGTACACCGGCTCCCACTCAGCTGCCGTTCAAATCAAGGGGGGGCTTCACTGGAGAAATCCCCTGGGGACTGTGTGCTGTGGGCTGGATTGGCACCTGCCCCACCTGCCCATAGAGCAGGACAGCCTATCAAGCTCTGTGAGGAATGGCCGGGGAGTCTGGGTCTCTTATGCCTGGAGAAAGAAAGAGGGAGGGCTTGCGTGAGAGCCATCTTCAGATATCTGAAGGAGATGGAGATGGAGTGGGCTTGTTTTCAGGCTGCTTCAGAAGGTGGGACCCAAACCGGTGGGTTCAAAGGAGAAGGAAACTTTGGCTCAACATTAGGAAGAACCTCCGAAAGGTAAGGGCTACTCAGCAGGGGAATAAGGACACCCTCGCGAGGTAGCAGACTCTCCTTCACTGAAGGCTTTTAAGCAGGGCTTGGATGCCCACCCCTCTGGGGTGCTTTAGCTGTGGTTCTCCTGCATCTGTCTGGGGTGGACTAGATGGCTGTTGGGGTCCCTTCCAGTGCTATTCTTTCTCAGTCTGGCTTCCTTTGCCTTTCAGAGTCCTGGCGCTCTCTGTGCCAAGCTGGCCCTCTGCCCATCTGACCCATCAGGGGTCACGGAGGTGGCTGCCTTGGATGTGCTCTTTCCAGAGATCATGGGGCTCTCTGTGCCCCACAGCCAGACCCAGGTAATGCTGCCTCCCTCCCCATGGCACTGACGCTGCTCTGGTGCATCAGGGGACCATTGACCATGCATGAGCCTGGGAGGTTGGGAGGGCCCAGGGCGTAGTAAGCACCTTTTCTGCAGCAGCTGCCATGACATGGACAACTGCAGGATGGAGATGAGGGGCGACCTTGCCAGGAAGAGGCAACAAGCAGGCAGACAGCAAGGCCAAGGAAAGACAGATGGGGTGGGGAGGTGTGGGAAGGGAGGAATCAACAACCATTTGGGGGCTCCTGTAAGGGAAAGGGGTAGAGAAGGCAGACCTGTGCCAGCCAGATGAACAGAGTGGGCAACAACCCACATGGGCCAGCTTGAGCAAAGTACCAATGCTCCCCAAACCAGAAGTGCATCCACACTACAAAATTACAGTATTACGCTTCCACTTTAACTCTCACAGCCCATGTTTTGAGGAATCTCATGAATTATAATTTGGGGAGAAAGCTAGTTTGTTGGTAGTTGAGGAGAGTGGAGTAGACTAGCAGCGGTTCTTGGCTTTGGCCCTCTAGATACTTTGGGCCAGTGCCACAAAGCTCCAGCCAGCATAGCTGGGGGATTCTGTAGGATGGAGCCATGGTTGTTAAAGTGGGATGAAACTGTGACAGCTGTGCCGCATGGATGCACACAGGGCCTGGTCTGATTGTCTTGTGTCTCGGTCTTCAGCATCAACTTCTGTGTGCTGAGGGGGGGGTCTTCCTTTTCCTAGGGGGCGCCTGGGGAGGAGCTGCCAATCCCCCTTCCTATGTGCTGGCTGTGCAGGTCCTTCGTGGGAAAGCTCGAATCCATCATCCCAAAGGTATGAGAGGGAGGTCGGGGCCCACACAATCCTCTAAGCCTTTTTTAAAGGAGGGGAAGGTTTCTAACTCTGCTGCATGAAATCTGAGAATGCACACCCGTTGTCCAGGATGGAAGCGGGTGGGACAGCCCCTCCGGAGGCTGGAGCAGGGAGGGAAGGTCAGTAGCCCTTGGAAGTTTCTTTCCCCATGGGACGTGGCTAACCCAATGGGCAGGTGAATTCTTGTGGTTGAGCCCCCCACCTTTCTTTGGGTCTGTGTCTGGAATGCCAGTTGCAGGGAAGAGTAGCAGCAGCTCCGGTGGGCACTGAGGCCCTGCTTCTGGTTCTTGGTTGGCTGCTATGGGCCACAGGCTGCTGGCCAAGGGGAACCTTCAGTCTCATGCATTCTCAATGTGCTGCTTTTTTTTTGGGTGGGGATGGATAAATTCTGTGAGCAACACAACTTTGTCTTATGAAAGACAGCAAGTGGGCTCCAGTCCTCCCCTAGAGCCTCCCTGTCCGGAGCTTCTGTGCTCAGAAGGAGAGCTGCTTTTTAGAGGCCATCAAATACTTGTGCCTGAAACACCGGGCCGGCTGCTGACCTTGTCCCCACCCCACCCCGGGCTCTTGCTCTTCCCTCTGAGGCTACCATCGGGAAGACCCTGGGCCAGGTCTGCAAGGTCCTGCCAGTGGCCATGGGGGGAATGTGCCAGTGCCTGATGGAGAAATACACCGCGACCGTCGTGGACATGATTGTGGGCAAGCTGGGGCCACGCCTGCTCTGTGGGATGCTCCTCATGTGTGCCACGGATGAAAACTGTGGCCCAGGTACGTGCCGTAGCCTCAAGGGGCTCTTTCTAAGCTGTTTCAGAAGCGGGCAGCTGGCCCACTTCTGCTTCTCCGCAGGCAGTGGCAAGCCACAAGATCTCCTGCTAACAAAAGTAGCCAGCCCGCCTGCCTTCTGCAGCTCCCGCCTCCTGCTGCCTGAAGTGGCTGCCAGCCCTGTGTCTCCCCAGCGGCCTGGGGCACCAGCAGCCAACACAAGACGGTTCTTGAGTGGAGAAGATGATGGCTCTGGTGCAGCCAGAGTAAAAGGGAGTGGCCACTTCACGATGCCATGCTGCATAAGATCCTTGGAGGGGACCAAAGTGGGAGGAGGCCCGTCTTAGCTCAATATCCCAGAGGCATTTGCCAGTATCGTTACGTAGGAGAACTCCTGTGCATAGAATCCCCCTGTTCCCAATTAAAAGAGTTTCAGACAGCCTCCTTTGTGCCCGTATTTCTCCTTGTCTTTGGAGAGTACATGGAAAGTGCGCTCCAGCCCAATGGCCACATGAGCTCTGGTGGTTCAGATACTTTGGAGGGAGGAGATGGGGGGGGCGAGGGTTTGCTGCTGTCTAGCCTGCGCCCCACCCTCTCTTCCTTTCCTGCTCCAAGGAAGTTGTTGAGCACTACTTGCTATGCTGCTTCCCAAGAAGCAGCAAATGCACTGGCTGGGTCCAAGAGGACTACGCTTGGTGGGCCAGAGGCTCCCAGGGGATCAGGAGGGATCTCTCTTGCAGCCCAGCTCTTATGGCCATGGCAGCAGCTGGGGACGGCAAAGACACTGGGCACAAGCCACTCCAGAATCTGGCTCCTGAGGCCACCCAGGGAAGCAATTTTCTCCTGGAAAGGGGTGTGTGTGACACACAGCTGTATAGATAGGAGATAGTATTGTAAACCTTTCTCCCGTGTTGTGCTTCTTCATGCAGAAATCCCTCCAGCGGCAGCATCGGTCTCTCTCCCGGTGGACAGATGCCAGGTCTGCCTCACCTTCAGCAGCCAAGCAAAGAGGGTCCTCCAGGCCAACAGCACCCGGGCTGACGTGGACAGGGCCTTGCTTGCAGCCTGCAGCAGCACCTTTCTGGACTGGGAAGAGGTGAGCGAGCCCCTTTCCCACGGCCGAGAACCCCTGCTCCCTGCCAGCCTTAAGCGTCATCCTGTGCTCCACGTACGACACAGTGAATTACTTGCAAGTGTCAGCAGCGCTAACCCAGAGGTTGTTGGACTGCACCTCCCAGCATTCCCCAATGTTGGCGACACTGGCTAGGGCTGCTGGGAGTTGTATGATTCCCACCCATTTTGGGTAGAGATACTATAAACTATTTTCCTCACAAGTACAAACAGAGATGGAAGGTACATTTGGAAAAGATTAAAAAAACACATGGAGTCCATTTCTGATGCTCAGTGCAAGCCAGGATGACGCTTCCTTCTCTCCCTGCTCTTTTTCAGTGCAAAAGCTTCATCTACCAGCACCAACCAAAGCTGTTCATGTTGCTCCCAAAGCTATGGGACTCCCAGGCTATCTGCCAGGTATGAAGAAATTGCCTTTAACAGACCACAGTTTGCTTCCTTTTTTAAAAAAAACATTTTTATTAAAAGGCTTATACCATGACATAAAACAACATATAAGGACAGTCATACTAACAGCCTATAAACAGAACTGATCGACCCTCCTAATCTATTCTACAACATAAACATTAAGACACCAAGAACTAAACTACTAAGCTGTGACCCTACTGTGAAAGGACAGGGATATGCCTCTGGCTCCCCTCTCCTTTGCAGAACGAATCTTAACTCTGTCAAGTTATACCTCTCATGTACTCCACCACTGTGTGTGCATATGAAATTCACCTTTTAAAACATTTATCGCACTCCCCTTTCTTTTAATCCCCCTCCCCTCCCACCTTTTGCATGGATTCATCCCCCAGTGCCCTGGTGACAGCACCCAGGCCGCCTGCTCCAGCCCATGCCACCCACACCTTGCCTACCTGCTCCCCACTCTAACTGCCCCTCCACCAGCACCCCCACCACAGGAAGTGGCTCTGGTGTCACAGAAGTTGCCCTCTCATTGCGCAGGGCACTATGTGTCTGGTACTAGAGGGCCCAGAGCTACCTGCAGTTTCAGGCATCCTCGGGGGGGGGGCTTGGAACCTATCCCCCATGGATAAGGGAGGATTACTGTACACAGTATGACCCAGGTGACTGGTAAAGCAATCTGTGCAAAAGAAAATACAGAGCTGATGTATGCTTCTAGAACTTGGGGGTTCTTCTATTATTTAATTATAGCTATGGAGGCAGAATGGGACTGGGATCTATGGTCTTCTAGTTATTTTAACCACCAGAGAATGCTCACCTGCCTGGTCATGGCTGTTCTCCAGGCCGTTACATCTGCAGGCACTTGGTAGAGAGGATCTGGTGGGAAGTGGCTGCAGGGCCTGTAATGCAAAAGGCTCAAAGGCCAGGGGTTTGATCAGCACCTCCTGTTTCCTCCTCTTTTGCTAATAGGAACTAGGTGTCTGTTCAGCCGAGATACGCTTCCCAGAAGACGCAAATTGCGCCCAGGGCCCCATGTACTGGTGCTCCAGTTTCAGTGCTGCTGAACAATGCAAGGTAAGAAAGCTTGTCTTTACCTCATCTGCCACCCTGTTTCCCCACAGGCAGCAAGGTAAATTTTTGTAAATTTTGTGCTTCCAAGAAAGAATAATTTTACCATTTTTCTCCTCACCTCAGGAAAGTAATTAAAAGTTGCAGTTTTCAAAGACTATTCACAGTTCAGGACCTATTGAATGCTTAACTGGACATGGTTTTCATAAGCAGAACTGAATTTTGTATACAAAAAGGGCTGTCATCTTTGCAAACTGTCCCATGTACGTTCCTCATGCTGTATAAGCCCCAAACAGCAATGATTCTTACCCATCTGTGATTCACGCCCATGGCTTCCCAACACATTTGCAGCCATCAAGAGACTGTGATGTTAATTCTCTTTCAGTATAAAAAGGAAAGAGGGGAAGGATTCTGGCAGCACCCTTAAGAGTGATTTTAGCGGGAGCTTCTGTGGGTTTCAATCCACTTCTTCAGATGCATTGATGGAGTACAGGAAGTGAGCAGACTGGAGAAGTGGGCTGCCATCCATGAAAGTTTATTCTCAAATAAACCAGTTAGTCTTTAACGTGCTGCTGGATTTAAAACACACCCTGCTTCTTTTAATATGGATGTTCCTAGGTATTCAGAGCAATCTCATATTACAGGAGCTCTTAAGAGGTGCAAGCCTTATTCTTTAGGGCTGTGACCTGACTTTTTCTCCTTATCTTCTCCTTCCAGGCTGTACAGCACTGCCAGGCTCATGTGTGGCTGTAGCCAAAAAATGAGGACCGAACTGCCTTCAGCTAAAGATCTGCTCCTGTTCCCCTCATTTACTTGGATTCTTCCTGCTGAATGAGCAATGGGGCAGGGAAACAGACCAAAGGGACAGGAGACTCTCATACTCTCAACTATTAAATCCCAAATCATGCTGCACGGAGTCTTTTCCTTGTATGTAGCATAACACAGAATGCGTGGAAACAAACACTAAGACCAGACAGTACAATGACTGCACGCTCACCCCTGCTGGGGTCATTTTGCTGTAGAAACAAAGGGTGACACCCCTCCCTCTCCACCTGGAAGGACAGGACACACAGCCCCTCCCCACTGTGTCAGTTTAATAAACGATGCAGGTCAGATACATTAAAGAAATCCAAGAGGAATTCTAATCAGGCAACAGGCCACCTGGGGCCTAAACAGGAAGGTCAACAGATGGGAAAGAGCAAGTGGCGTGCAAAAGAGCAAGTGGCGGGGGGGGGGCAAAGCCTCTCCTGAATCAAAGTAATTTGGAGGCAGGCAGAGGGAGGGAAGGGAAAAAGCAAGCTGTCCCTTTAGTTTTACACAGGCGTGGCTGCTGAGCTGCCAGCTGCAAAGAGGGAGGTCATCAGGAAACCAAGTAAGTTGGAGCAGCACCAGTTCAGCCACCTCTTGACAATACTATTCAGACAGGTAATACTTCACTTCTGAGACAGAATTCAGTGGTTAGCACAGCCGCACACATTAAAACTTGATATAAAAACAGAGCCCAAATTTAGTGGAACTTTCTAGCTCCACAGGTGACAAACTGTGATGAACACACAGTCCAGTTCCAGCCACAGGTATGTTTTGAGAAGAGGGCAGAGAGAAGACTGACAATATTACAAAACTCACACACTTTAATGCACAGAGACATAAGAGCAGAAGTAGCCAACAAAACAAGGGAGGAGATCACCAGACCTTCCTCCAACTCTCTCTTCTCCCAGGAGGGTTCTTGAACTGACTTCTTCTACAAGCAGAGCTCAGCTGTGCCCACACACCTCTCTCCTGGTTGCTGCCTCCTCCCTGGTACGCTGCCAAGCGGCACCTTGCTGAGACAAATGAGCTACTGCGGAGTCCCCTTCAGTCAGCAGGGCTGCAGAAAGCACAGGAGCAGCAACAACAGACAAGTGGGTTCTAAAAGGGGTGCCTGCTTTGCCTCAGGCAGACTGACATCTGGACTCCACCACATGCAGCAGATGGCGTGGCTGCCCTGTGCCCATCTTGCCCACATCGTCTTACAGAGGCTCCTGCTTTGCTTTTAAGCCCCTTGCTGGTTGGTCTCTTCCTTGCTGTCTCGCCTTTTCCAGATCTACAGAAAGAAAGACAAGTCCACTCCTGTTAGTAGGGAACACACGTGCCAAACTTTTCATGGCTGCTTATACAACTGTGCTATGGTTCCAGAATTACAATGAATTCTGCAGATATCCTGATCTCAGACTCTGCTGGACAGTATGATTCCAGATGAGACATGAGGTCCAGAGCAGTCATCTCTTGCTCCACCTCTGTTCGCCCCAGGAAGCACTGGATTCACTTGTCCAGTCCATGCTGTTCCCACCACATTGTGTCAAACCTGTTACCTCACCCAGATGTCTCCAGTCCCACATGAACTGCAGCAGGCCTACTACTCCCTCAGGGAGTTACCAGTGGAACCAGCACCTCAGACTCTCCCTCGTCAACTTCAGCCTGTCTACTTAGACTGCATACTTTAAATCCCAAAGGCAATGTGTGCACGATGTGCACACAGAAAGGGCCTCATCAGTATGTAAGCACTTGCAGAGCCCTGCTATTTTGTCCTGCAGAAGCCAGGAGCTAAATGTGCCGAAGGGCCAAGTGCCCTGGCCCAGGGAGGAAGGGGTCTCCAGCAGATTCCACTCAGCAGAACCACTGATCAGCCTCCAGAGGCCCCACTGATGAGCTCCAGCACTCACTTGAATGTAAGCTTCCGAGAGCGTGATCATCTGGGGGAGGATGTCTGTCACCTGCAAGTCCTGCAGCTCGTACCACTTGCCCGTGCCCTGCCAGAGTCACCACAACAAAGAGGGAAAGCAACTTCAGGAGACAGGTGGATAAGGAGAAAAGCATGGCACAAAAAGGTAAGCCCAGCTAGGATGGGGATCCAGAGAGGTGTGCTGCACCTTGAGAGTCAAATCCAAAGAAGCAATCAAGGGCCCCCCATGAAGCAACAGCAGGTGGAACTGCTTCTGAAAGCAGAGCATGCATCCTACAGGAAAACGTAACAGAGGAAAGGTGCACACTTCCTGCACAGCCAGCAATCTGTAACACCACAAAGGCCCCTCCAATCACAGCAGGCAACAAGAGTGGCTCCCAAGCTGTGGCTCCACTCACGTGGTGCAAGACGTGAATCCTGTAAGCCCCCTCGGCCGGCTTCCCATCATGCACTATGTTCGCAATGAGGTCGTAGGTGGTGTTCGTATGCACGGCCTGCACTTCCTCAGAAAGATACTCTCGGAGATCCACATTCCTACAACAGAAAAGGAGGCTCCAAGATACATGGGCACCCTCAACTTCCCTTCCAAATAGTCTGGGGCCCCAATAATTTGCTGGCTCTCTGCTACATTTCCATCCTGCCCAACAAGATCAGCACAAAGATCCCTTTTCTGCTGTGCTTATGCAGGAAGCAGCCTGCGCTACTGTTTGTACCTCCTGTGATGGCTCACTCAGTGAGAGATACCAGCTGGGGATGAGGGGAGGTACTGTTGGGGAATCAGAGCCAAAATGGAGACCCTCTACTTTGGGAAGCACATCTCTGCTTGAGGTGGCTTGCCTCCCGATGACAACCACCAGCTGTGTCAGACAACGAAGGAGACCACCGCTGCCTGCCCCCCAGAGCTGCCCTGCGCCAAACTGCACAGCTTGAGTGATGAGAGAGACCTGTTGCCTCTTATCATCCGCAGCAGACAAAGGAAAACGAGAAACAGCTGCAACAAATTACCAAGTCCCCAGGCCAAGCAGCACCCCAGAGAGAGAGGAGGCACCTACGTGATGGGGAAGTTTACGATGGTGGGGTTTTTCTCCACAAAGAAGTTGTTCTTGGTAAACCTTTTGATGCAGAAAATGAGGTAAGGAGGCAACTTGGTGAGCTGAAAGCGCTTAAGGAAGTTCTCCTTGTAGGTCTTATATTCCTGTGGGACAGAAAGCAGCACCTGGAGAAATACTTTCATCACCGGACAGCTGAGCCAAATCACTTGGGGCAATCACTTGGCATGACCAACCTGCAACTCTCCCCCCGCCACACTTCCTTCAGCCAGAGAAAAGAGAACCACACCCAGGAACAGACCATGGGGGGAAAAGGTACCTTCTCTGTGATCCCATTGAACTTGGCCAGGATGTTGAACAGCGGCACCTGGGGGATAATGAGCTGCTCCTTCTCATCCTTGTACAAGGGGGCAGTGGGGAGGTCCAGAGTCAGGTACATGAAGGTGGATTCCACCATCTTCTCCTGGTACTCATCATTTTGCAGCAGTTGCTCCTTTTCCTCAGCTGGCTGAAAGAGGACAACAGGGAGCAAAGCAGGGCCATCAGGGCAGGAGAACAGAACCTTTGGGCAGAAACATCTGGCCCTGCCGTGGGGCTGAAGGGGCAAGTGTGCAGCCAGGCGGGTCGTAACAGAAGCACTCCCATCTGCAGGGGCTCCAGAAAGAGAGACTGCAGCGGAACGTTGCTGCTAGTCCATCCAGCCAAGCGCACGAAACACAGCATTTATCCTTCTGATAGTCTGCAGAAGTCTGATATCAGCACTAAACTTTATGCTGTAGGCACATCTGCCACCACCATCTCTTCCTCCATGAAGACAGAGGCCACATGCTTACCAGATCAGGGTGTGGCAACTTCTTGGTGAATATCCGCATGGAGCCCTGGAAAACATCAGTCACGATGGCTGCAAACAGACAAAACAACATAGCAAAAACAAAACAGTAACTATTGTTTCATTGCTCTCCCTCCCTCTCCTCTTATTTTAACCACTGCTTTCTCACCTCTGAAAACAATTTTTTGTATGGCAAACAAATAGTAGTAAAACTACAAAAATGTCTTAATAAGCTAAAACCTCAGTATAAAATGTGTATGAGCCATCTAAAAAAACCAATGGAATCATATCACAAAAAGTATGACTGAGCAAAAGTGCTTCAAAGATCAGTCTCTGGAGCACTTTGGAGTGTATAAAATACTCCAGAGCTACCACCATCTCTTACTTACTCTTTTTCTTCTTCTTTGTTCCACCAAGAGCTGAGTGCAGGGCATTCAAGAACCAGGAAAGGAAGTCCACCCCATCACCTGCAAAGAGAGAGAACTCATGTAGAAGCTGAGGTTGGCACAGTGACAGCATTAAGCCTCCAGCCTCCATAATTTGAGCAGAACCCTCCACCACCTCCTCTTGCTCTTCCTCCTTTTCTCCAGTGGGCAATAACAGGTTGAAAAATATGCAAAAGAAGAGGGCAATGTGCTCAGAATTACTGTAGCTCTTCCTCTTATCAAGTACTTTCTTTTCCATCTCCAGAGTTTTTTAGCCAAGAAAAAATAGGAATGGAAGTACTGAGGGGAGGAAGGAGTCCCAGGGGTGTGAAAGTCTGCCAGGTGAGTGGAACAAACAGACCATCAATTGAGGGCAGGCAGGGATATTCTGGAAACTACAGAAAAGGGGGGAAAAGCCACTGGGTTGAAAGGAGAGCAGATGAAGAGCAATGCTCCTCTTGCTGCTGGAGAGCTGTAAATGGAAGCCAGAATTCCTCCCTGGGAGGAAAGGTGGGACAAGATCCATTCAGCAAACAGCATCCGGTGCTCCAGTCTGGAACTTTTCTTTGCCACAACAAGAGAAACTGCAGCTGGTAATGGGACCCAGTACAACACTCCCCTGACTTCTAAGAGGTCAGCCCAAGTTGCCAGATGGCTGCTTTCGGCCACCCCCTTCCTTTCTTCCCCCATAAGCTCTTGCCCCGTCCCACCTTGCTTGGTGATCTGGAAGTTCTTCTTGCTGCACAGAACTACGGCCTGAAGCATTTCGTGGGGAGAGACATGAGCTTTGAAATTTCGGGGATTCCACAGCTTCCTCATGAGCTCCCCAAACCTCTGAACCAGCAGGAACATGATGTCTCCTGGTGGGCGCTTAATGTTTTTGTAGTTCTCCTCCTCCAGAAAATAATTACGCAGGGGTGGGACATTAGAGAGTGCCTAGGCACAGAGACATCACAGATCAGCGGCAAAGCATGTATTTTAACATACAGCCCCACCTCCCTATTTTTAAACCAAAAAGTGAAAAAGACAAGGTAACAGATCTGCTGCAGAAGGAGCTTTTAAACGGATTGATGCTCTAGCTTTATTAGGATCCCACCTCCACATGCTTTGATATTATGCATTTGTACCAATTCACTGTAAGACACCTGAATCCCTTTTGTAAGAAGATGGGACAGAAGTTGAATAAATAATTGACCCCTCGTAGGCCTACAGCAGACAGGTCCAAGCCCAAGGCAATCTGGACATTACCCCTGCCTTTCCTTAAATTATGAAGAATGAAAACGAAACACTGTTCCAGTCCTTAGAAGGACATCATCTAGGTTCACAGGCCCATTCACCATGAAGTCACAACAATGATGCTTAAAAGAGGGCAGCAAAAACACAGAAGCTTCCTCAGCCACGGACCCTCCGGCACAGTCTAAAAAAAAGCAACCAAATGGCAACTGTGTGACTTCAGCACTCTGCCAAGACTCCAGAACACAGAAGGGCGGGAGGCAGAAAGATTAATGAATAATCACACAGTAAGTTCCACAGAGGTGCAGGTAGCAATCTGGAGTCCTGTTTGCTCTTGGGTCACCTTGTGAATTTTCGAACTATGAAACATTTCTAATGAAAAGATAAAGAACATTTGCTAAGACTTTGTTTTGAAAGATGACAAACTGCAGGAAAAAGGTGGAAAGTCGTTTTTGGGTAATAGAAGAGGTTCCTGCCCCCCACTTGAAGTGAGTGTGAGAACCTGTGCAAGTTACCATTACAGTTAGCTCAGTCTGCTCAATATTCACCCCTTTTCACTGCAAAGATGTTACAGTACCTGGAGAATTACATTCGCATAGTCATTGGCTTTTATGTTGTTCAGTCCCACAATGCCCGGCAGGTAGGTGGTGCCATCATAGGCCCTAGAGAGTTTGGCCTGTTTGTCCAAGTTAGCAATGTGCTGTTTGGTGAAGGTGGGCTTCAGAACATACTGGAGGTGAGAGTGGAAAAAAAAAAGGAGAGAGTAAGGAGGAAAGATTGTGCCCATGGTTGACATCTTCAGTATAACCTCCAACAAAATATCAGTTCAGGGCTGCCTGTCTAGCACAGCAACCTAACATTTTTCAAGAAGCAAACATAAACAGCACCCAAACCCTTTGTATTGTCTGCAGAACAATATCAAATAATTCCAAGCATAATTCTGAGGTTTGTAAGCTTCAGTTTATAAACACAGTGTCACCATCACTCCCATTAATAAAGAACTTGGTTAGCAAGCGCCTGTGGTTTAGAAACCATATGGGACACATTGTAAAACAGAGTGATTTTTATATATTAGAGAAAATTTCCCTCAGTATGCAATGGCATGGTATATATCTATATCTATATAGAGAGATTAAAATAATTTCATGAAGCAGAACAGCCCCATGAGTTTCATGATTTCAAAACAAGCAGTAATCAGACTTCCAGTTTTGTAAGCAAAAAAAGTTTACCCTGTAAATACAGTTTCCACTGTAGAAATTGTTTCTGAAATGGAAAGGAAGAGGAAGCAACCAGAAACAGCACGGCAAACCTGATTAAAAGAAGGACGGGTTCACCACCTCCCTGCATCTCAGAGAAAAAGTGCAGGTGACACATCTACTGTGTTCTCTGTGCACCACCCACAACCCCAAATCCTTAAGCAGGAAAACCACATACAGTGATATCTTCCAGGGAAGAGTCAATGATTTCATAGTTGTCTGGAAGGCAGTAAAACTTCAGGGTGTGAAGATTCAGGAAGACATGGTGGCTGAACTGGACACTGTGAATATAAGCGTGTGATTTCAAGCCCCGACCTGCAGGAGGAAAACAAACAGAGGTAGGTAAGGCAACACAGCCTGGTTAAGAGAACACAAGATGCCTGATTTCCAGGAGCTGAATTCTTCCAAAGAGCCCTAAGAACTACAGTGGACATATGACGGTGCTTGGTGTTATTCTTTTGTGCTTGTGGGAGTGCAGCCTAGCACAGGCTAGCTGCACAGGAATGGTGGCAAGGAACAGCTAGTTGTTCAGGCACCTAAGCACCTTCTAATCTAGGGAAGTCTATCAGTTTGGATAGGGCTAAAATTTCAAAGAGGCCAGTCAGAAGGATGCAGAAAAACTAAGGATCCGGGAGCCCAAAAGCAAGTATGGAGCAGACAACATAAGTCAAAGAACTGAAGACTGAAACCTGAGAATATGGACACTGGTGAAATGAAGGTAGCAGGAATGAATCTTGGCACATTCTAAGATGGTTATCATAGACCTGCATGCAAACTCCAACATCTTGATTATAACCCACGGCTCATACTCAATAATCACTATATCCTTCAGGATAATCCGGGGATTCTTGGGGGCACTCTTAGGAGATGCCATTCTGCCTGCTTCCATCACCACTGTCGCAGAAGAACTGCTGCACATCCCTGTGCCTCCAAAGACAGATCTGAACAGACCAGTTCATTTTATGGTGTAGAACTCTTAAGACCACAGCCAGAGAAAACAACCACCTCCATTCATGAGAATTTCACTATCGTAAAGTACATGTTCAACATTAACCTCTTTAGCTTTTCATTTCACATGAAACCTACTCTCACTAAGATGTCCCAGGACATGCCACTGAGAACGCATTTCCACTATCTTTTGAATCAAAAAAAGAAAGCAGACTCACCCTGGAAATACTTCCCACAGACCAAACAAGCATACACATTGATGTGCGAAAGCGAGATAGAACACAGCTTCTCGAAGTCAAAGTCCAGAACGCTCCTACAGAGGGGGAACATTATCACATTAATGCCACACTAGAGCCAGACCCAAGAATTCAACATCATTTCAGAGCACAAGTGAGCACCATCAACATTACGCTGCCCATGGAATGATCTCAGATGTGTGTAACAGATACGTGGGCCCAGCACATGCAAACAGTATGACCGCATCTAAAGCCAAACCTCAAAGGTCTTCAGTCTTCCATGGTAGACACTAACACGGTGATGTGCCAAGTTACACACGACATACCGTATACCCTTAAAATAACATACTGAGCTGCGATCCAGTACAGAAGGAAGTACTCTGCATATTTAAATTACCCCAGCTAGCTTTTAAGTTCTTCACGGCTTCAACACCTACAAATTTTAAATCTGAGCAAAACGCACCCTCTAGTTGCTCAGTTTTTTTCTGCTCAGCCTTTCCGCTAACAGCAGCTTGTTTCCCCAGCCTTTGCCTGTTCCTTTTTTCCTATAATATTTCTGCCCATTGTTCCCGGCACCAACGTACACCTCCGGTTCCGCCGGATACTGACTTGTTTATCGTGTCCAAGTACGGGCAGTGCCGGCTTCGTCGGTCCTCTGGGTCAAATCGGCCATACTTGACTGAAACAGGTGAAGAGAGGAAAAGCGCGTCGTGACTTCTTTGGCGGCAAAGACGAAACAAACATAAAAACACAAGTAATGCTGCAGTAGACCTGATACGCCTCCGAGAACGATTGGCACACACCCATCAGTAACTATTCTTAACTGTTTCCCAGACAGGAGTAAAGGAGAACTGAAACCCCAAGCGGCCTCCCACAGCCCCGCCCTGGCGGAGGAAGGCTGCCTACCCGAGCGCATCCCCCCGGCCCTTGCGGAGGGGCCCGGCACTCCCGAGGCCCCCGCCGGGCAGCGCGGACGCCGCAGAGCCCCGCCCCCTCCCGGGTCCACGGGGAGGCCCTGCTCGGGTGTCGGGCTCCCCCTTTCCACGGCCGCGCGGGGGAGGGAGCGCCAGCGGGCCCCGCCTCTCCCCAGCCCGGCCACGGGAGGCGCGCCCTGCCGACACGCCCTCCGTCCACGCCACGGGAGCCCCCGCCCCGGCATCCAGCCTCCCGGGGCCCGCGCCGCCGCCGCCCCTCCTCCGCACGGCCTCTGGCGGCGGGGAGCCCCGGGCCGTTTCCGCACCGGACCCCTATAGCGCGACGATCCCACTGTCAACCCCCAAGGGATCCTGGGGGCTGGAGCTTAGGGGCGCCCTGGGAATCATCGCGCCGTAACCGTGTGGTGCGGAAACGGCCCGCCCGCTCCCCCCGCCGCCCCGCGCACCGGTGGGCTCCTCCTCCTCCTCCTCCTGCGGCTCCTGCTTGACTCTGGGCTCGTCGTCCGGCTCCTGCTTCACCCGCACCGGGGGCGCCGCGGGGCCCCGAGACCCCCGCCGCCCGCCCCCGCCGCCGGGACGCGGCCGGCGAGGGAGCTGCGCCCGGAGGAGGGCCGGCCGTCCCGCTCCCGCTTCACCCGCACCGACATCTCGACGGACAAGGCTCCGCGCATGCGCACAGCAGCCTTCCGGGACTTGCCCGTCGTCACCGCCGAAGCGCCAACGGGGGCGAGATCCCCTCCGCGAGCGCGTCCTGCCTCCGACGCATGCGCGCTGCCCGGCGGGCGCTCCTTGCGCGTGCGCGCGGGGCTCCCTCCCCACGCCTTCCGTCGTGGCGGCTCCCGCTTTCTCTTGGGCCGCGCGTGTGGCGTCCCCGCGAGCCATTCCCGAGTCCTCAGGAGCCCTCACGGGGCTTCCCCCAGCTGAGAGCGTGTGAGGCGCCCGGCGGCACCCGGCGGGCCTCCGCGGCCGAGCGGGAACCGAGCCCGGGTCTCTCGGGTGGTCGCCCGGCGCCCGGACCGCCAGGCCCCCGGCCCCGGCCGTTATCGCCTCCCGGGGGCAGGTGGCCCTTGGCGAGGCGGAGGGCAGCCGGCCGGATGTTCTCGGCGGGGCCGGCGGGAGGCCTTCCCTTCGGGGGCCGCCACGAGTCAACAACCACAACCCCCCCGAGGGCCGCACCTTCCCCTTTCCTGCCCGAGGCTCTGGCCAGGAGGAGCCCCGGTGCCCTGGTCGGTGCCCGCCTGGCGCCCCCCGGCGTAGGGCCCTGGCTGCCCGGGGCGGGCGGGGGGCCCCGCTGGCTTCTCCCCACCCGCTGCCCGGGGCCTGACTTGCCTATTTTCACAGAGGAGGCCCCGGAGGCCCCGTCGCCCTGCTCGCTTGTTCATTGGGCACATTTGAACCCCGTCCTTCGGCCCTAAGGGCTCGCTTACGGCCGCTGGTGTGACCCTCCCCGGCCTCTCGCCGCCACGGCAACGCGGAAGGGACGGGGGGGCGTTTAGCAGCGGGAGCGCCCGGCCCTTCTCAGCCTGCAACGCCCCGGATCCCGCGGCGCTGGCGCTGGAACCCGGGCGCTGCCCTGGAGTCCCATCTGACCGGGCCCGGGGCTCCCGAGCGCGGCGGGGCCCCCGGCTGGGCTCGCCCGCCTCCGCTTTCCCCCCGCCTCCAGCCCGGAGCGGCCTCCCTGCGGTGCCGGAGGAGGAGGCGGCGGCGGAGGAGGGGGTCCCGGGGGGCCGCCCGCAGCCCCCCGCCCGCCCCAAGGCCGAGCGGGGGCGGGGGCGCCGGCTCCCCCTCCTCCCCCTCCCCTTCCCTCCCTCGGGCTCCTCCTCCTCCCGCTCGGGCTCCTCCCGCCGCCGCCGCCGCCCTCGCCTTCCCGGGGGCCGGGGGGCGGTCTCTGGGCGCGTCCGGCGGCCTCCCATGGACTCCCGAGCGGAGCGGGGCGGCTGCCGGCCCGGGGGCCGCCTGGACATGAGCCACGGCTTCGTCCGCCACATCCGCCGCAACCAGATCGCCAGGTAGGCGCCGGGGGTGTCGGCCCCGAAGCCCCAAACGGGGAGGGCCGGAGGGGGCGTCGTGGGAGGTGGCAGCGGTTTGGGGGGCGGCCCCTGGGCAGAGGGGTCCGCGCCCCCCAGCCTCGGGGGCCTCTGGCGTCTTCTCGTTGTCCTTTCCGTTTAATATTTATTCATTGTAGTTCAGGGTTGCGAAACAGGCTACTGCGAAGCAAATACAGCGAAAGAAAAGGGAGCAAACCGTAGACAGACAACGTGGACCTGTAACTAAAACTGAAACCGAACTAAACCAAAACTGCGTTACCGAAAAGACTAACCGCACCAACGCATCCTGCTTAGGCCGGCTAACATGGGTCCTGTCTGCGCTAGACTGTTATAGCACAATGATTCCACTTTCGACGCCCTATGGACTCCTGGGCTTTGCCGTTTAGGGAGGGGCCGGCCAGCCTCAGGGTTCCCTAGGAGGTTGAAAGTGGAGTCATAGCGCTACAGCAGTCTAGTGTGGAAATGGCCGTACAAAAAAGCCTTCTGACTGCTGTCCTGTTTGCAAGGCGAGGAAGGGCAGCAGAGGTGCGGGGAAGAAAGGGCCCCCTGGGGTTCCCCCCCCTCTGGTGACGACATCACTTGACCTGGCTTTCCGGTGCTGTTCACCCTGATTTTTCTTTGATTTTTTTTTTGGGGGGGTGTCGGTTTGCTGATCTGCCTCATGCAGCACAATGTCCCGGACGAGCTGTGGCCCCGCGGGGCTGGTGATGAGACTTCCCTTTTGCTTGGTTTGCAGCAGGTGCCCTTTCTGTGCCGCAGCCCCGTTGCTCTCAGTCTTGCTGGTCTGGACCATTTTTCTCTCCAGAAGGGAACGAGATCTTCCGGTTGCGCACGCAGAAAGAAAGAAAGAGACAAAGGAACAGTATAGCTCTGAGATGTTGTCTTTTCTGTAGATGCAGCTGTTACTGAAACTGAGGAGTGTAGGCAATAGAACAGGGTTGGAAACTGGCCCCATGCTGAGCCTCCAATTCCATGCCTGCTTATTAAGGTTTACCAGGGTGTAAGTTCTGTTCCGTGTGGGGGGACTGACTGCTATGTGAAGTTGGACTGTGCTGCACCGTGCAGCTTTGAAACTGGGGGTGGGAATCTTGTGGGCCCCCTGATGTCGCTGGGCCGCCTGCAGGTCCCAGCATTCCTCACTACAGACTGTGCTGTTAAGAACCGGTGGGAGTTTTAGTCCAGTGGCCTCTGGACAGCTGCGTTGTTCCCAACCCTGCTTTAAACGCTGGAGACAAACCTGTATGCTTACTCACGGGCCAGCTGTGTGTTTGCTCTAAATGGAGTTGCGTGTGCTGGTGTCATGTTTGTACTTTTCTTAAGGCATGGGAGGGGGAGTGCAATGCCTGAGAAGGGGGAATTTCAGCCTTCCTTCCTCTCTGCCACAGTCCTAGCAGAAACCACCCTCTGCACTAAAAACAGCCAAGATGGGGGGAAGCCCTTCCCGTAGGTGCCTCATCCTCCGCAAAGCATGCCATGAAAAGTCTTGTGTTGTCCTCGCCTTTTCCACTCCAGGGACGACTATGACAAGGAAATGAAGCAGGCCAAGGAAAAGGTGAAGAAGAGGCACACGCCGGCCCCTGCTCGGCCCAGGAAACCGGATCAGCTGGTCTATCACCCCTGCCGGAGAAGTGAGTTCCGTGTGTGTCCACCATGGCACTTATGCTGATGAAAGGGGATGCCAGAAGGACTCGGTTCATCATTTTGCTCAGTACCCCCAGGAACAGGGTGTTCTGCCCCAGAGGATTTTTTTAACCACACAGCAGGACGGGGGTGGACATGGGAGTGAATGGGGGAACCGGCCTGGTTTGTGGATATCACATGGTGAGAAAAACTGCCTCCTCTCCTGGCATTTCCTCTTTGCTTTCCAGGTAAAGTCGAAGCCCCGCCTGGCCTGGAATATGAGGGATCTAGCGAGAGCAGCTCTGGAACGGAGCTGGATGTCAATGGACCGGCCCTTTTCTGCCTGGAGTATGAAGCTGACAGCGGCAAGATCACCTCTGTCGTTGTCCACCAGGTATGTGCTCACCTGCTGTGTGGTAGTAAAGATGGAACTGTGACACATTTGTGGTTCCTACAGAAAGGAAGCATGGCCCTCTTATTATGACTGAATAAATCTAAACAGTTGGGACATTATACATTATGCTTAAATGTTATTGTGGTTGCTTCCACACTTGCTGTTCCTTCTCAGAATGAAAGTGCTAATTTACTTGGGCCTTCTTCTGTTCCACAATAATAAGAATAAAATAATAAATTGTTTTAATAATTTATTAATAATAAATAAATTTAATAATAAAATAATAAAAGAAATGGCTTTGCCGCCTTCTCTGCTGACAGAAGGAGAGCAGAGAGGGGGCCCAGTGCCTTGCCTCCTGTCCGGAAGGGCTTTCCGTAGCTTGGAAGCAGCCACTAAGAAGGCCCTGCCTTGTATTTTGCAGCTGCTCTTTCCTTAACTTCCTCCTGCAGGACCATGACCCGGATGATGTGGTCAAGAAGGTCAGTGCCCAGAACCAGCTGGAGCCAGATCTGCGTGAGGCCCTGAGGCGACGGGTGCAGGAGGAGTTGGAGAAGCGGCGGGTGAAGCGCTGAGTGCCTCAGGGGGCTGGGCTCTGCTCTTTTGCCTAGCTGGGAAATGATTTTTTGGGAGGGAACCTGTCCCATGGAGGTTTGGCTTGGAAGCCAGGGATTAGCTGAGCCCTCTTCCTGTTATGGGGCAGGAGGTCTCTCTCGGTCGAGGAATCACTGCCTGTGCTCAAAGGGAAGATTAGGAGGAGTTGTGGGGACGGAGGCAAAGTCTCCTTTGGGAAGGGTTGAGGGTCTCTTTGAGAAAGAAGCAGTCCCATGGAAAGCTGGTGAGATGGCTTTTTCAAGCCCTATGCTTTGGGCTGACAGCATTCCCCTGTACGATGGTAGCCCAACAACCCTAGCCTCTCTTGAATAGTAGCCCAAGTGCTGCCACTTGTGCGGGTCTAAGAAATTAAATTAATTTGTGCCAAGGCAGGCAGACACTGCTGTTTCCCTCATGATCTCCCCTGCATAGTGGAAAGTGCCTGTGGCCAAGCTCCTGGGTAACAGGCCAACTAGTTTCCCCATCTTGCCTTGGCCATGGTGCTCTGAAGCCACCCCAGGTGGACACTTTTAGATGGAGAACTGGCCAAAACACTGCTGCAGCCCTGGATTGTGGACTTGGTGACAGGGAAGAGTCTGCAGGGCAAATTGGCTTCCTAGGGGTTGCTTTGTAACTCACACGCCAGGTCCAGACAGACACAGCTCTTTCTACACCATTTTGTTTCCAAATCATCCAGTTGAACCTCCTCCATTCCACCCTGGTAAGGCTGCATAGATTGGCATGGACAGAATGTGAAGGAACTGGGCTGTGGTTCTGGGCTTTTGGAGGCTGGGGGTGCTCTTGCATTGCACTCTCCTCACCCACAATGTTTTTTTTTAAAGCATGGCACATGATTGTAAATAAACACGTGGAACTTGCTCTTTCCTCTTAGTTCTTCACTGCAGCTGAAAGCAGCTTCCTTGAATTTGTTCTTTGCCTTTTCTGCATTCTGTGACTCCGATGGAAAATAACAAATCTTTCCAGTTGCCTGTATTCTTGGTGAGATCTGTTGTCTGCTTGTATATTCTAATTATAACGGCATTCATTAAAAGCATCCAGACTACAAGAATGGTTGTTTTAAAATCTGGTTTGTGATTAGCTTGGACACAGGAGCTTCCTTCATATCAGCATAGCCCTGTGGTTCCCAAATTGTGTAATGGGACCCTAAGTTGCTCAAGGGGTGTGTGTGTAAGAAAAGTCACCTTGCATGTACAGCAAATGTGAAAAGAAGGGCAGTCCTCTGTGTGTGTGTGTGTGTGTGTATGTACCATTGAGCATGGACTGGTCCCTGCGAAGAAGCAATGCGCAATGTCCTCCTCTGTTGTACACCAGCAATGAAAACACTGAAGTGCCAGAGCAGATGTGGCCCAAAGAATCATCCAGTCCCTGGTTCTGGTTCCTGTGGCTGATGGGACGCTCGGACGAAAGATTCTGAAGGACTCAGAAGGTGACATACTTAAGCTTTCTCAATAAAAGATTTACCCAGCTCTGACTTTACTCGCGATTCCCGTGGCTGAATATTGTTCATCTGTGTATGAATGCTATTCAACCACATGGTTAAATGTATCTGTGTGTGTGTGTGCACGCATACACAGAACCGTGTGGGTAAATATCATTTATATGCAGTTCCCAGGGAAGCCACTGACTACAAAGCAGGCTTCATTCTGAAAGGAATGCACATGGACATACGAAGGCCATTTCTGCACTAGGCTGTTACAGTGCTATGATTCCACTTGCAACGTCCGATGGATTCCCGGGGTTTGCAGCTTCCGGAGGGGCCAGCCGGCCGGCCCCAGGATCCCATAGGATGTTGCCAGTGGGATCTTGGCACTGTGACGGCCTAGTGTGCAAACGGCCTAAGACGCCCACAGGCAGAGGAATGAAGCCTGCACTTGCAGTTGGTGGCCTCCCTGGTCCCGCAGAAAAGAGGCAGCCGGACTTTTGGGAGCAGATGCGTTGCGTCCCTTGCAGCTGGAACTGCAGGGTCTTTATCGGCGGAGCCCTCAAAGACTCCACGGCTCCTAGTACGGCATTCAGGATCTCCTGCGGATTGCACCAGCCCGGATCTTGCCTCATCCGCAGCCCGCGGAGCCCGCGGGTGCCGCCTGAAGAGTCCTCCTGCGGCGTCTGGGGTCCCGAGGGAGACCTGGGGAGGCTGCGTGAAGAGCCCGGCCCCAAAGGGGGGGCCTTAGCACCGGTGCGTGAGCGGTGGGCTTCTTCTGCCTCCCTCTGCAGCCTGAACCCCCGGACGGCTGTGGCACCGGGCCCGCACACCGGGGGTTTCGCTGGGGCGCCCCGCCGATGCGCCCGAGGAAGCGGGCCGCGACCCCCGGGGCGGCTCTTGCTGAAGCAAACCCTTTCCTCTTAACGGCCCACGAGTGCCCGCCTTTCTCTTCTTACTCTCTTTTAAAACAGATCGGTTAGTATCGCAAAACACGCGCGCGCGCTCGTTCCCCCGCTTTCTTTTTCTTTTCCCATAAAAAAACCAGACACACGCCGTCTTTCACGCGAGCCCGGAAACTCGCCGCAGGACGGGCGAGGTGCGCCGGGACTGAAAGGCTCGGGGCGCGGCGAGACTACATTGCCCGGCGTCCCCCGCGCGAGCGTGCCAGGCCCCGCCCGCCCGCCCGCCCTCCCGCCGTTCTGTCCCCCTCCCCGCTCGGCGGAGGTTTGGCGGGCGGGAGGGGCGGCCTGGTCAGCTGGGCGGCGGCGGCGGCGGCGGGAGGACGGCGGCGGGCGGGCGGGCGGCGGGACCGGGCGAGGCGGGGCCGGCCTGGCCTGGCCCTTCTTGGAAGTCCTGCGAGGAGGCGCCGGGACGGGTAAGGGGCCACGGGGGGAGGGGGAGGGGGAGGGGGGAGAGCCAGCCAGCCAGCCGGCCGCCCGCCCGGCCGCCCGCCCGGCCGCCCCCGATCTCGGAGGCCCGCCTCCGCCGCTGGAGGGCTTCCCCCGGCGAAGGGCTGCCCGCCCTCGGCCTTTCCCGGGCGGTGCGGGCGGCCCCGGGCTGTCGCTGTCCCTCCCCCTCGTGCTCGGAGCCGCCCCCCGCCCCAACGCGTGCCCCGCCAAGCGCCGCTCCCTCCAGATCCGGGGGGGGCCGGGAGGAGCCCGCCTCGAGGGCCCTGCGCGGTCGGGCCCCTGGGCCTGCCCCTCCGCTGCCCCCTCCCCGCCCGACGAGCCTCGGGGCCCCTTCCCTCCCGTGGGCTCCCCACACCCCCCCTCCCCCGGTTCTGTGCCCTGGCAGCCGAGTCCTGGGGCCGGCCCGGCCCGGGGTCCCGGTGACGTTCCTCCCGGCGAGGGCTCTGGCGGGCGGGGCTCGCCTTCCACGGAAACACCGGGCAGGCCACGCTCTCTCGGCCCAGGGGAGGGCGGCACAGGCGACCGCGGCCCCCCCCGGAACAAGCGTCGCCAGGACCACCCCGCGGCAGCTCTGCCCGAAGGCCCGGAGGACGCCCAGCGGGGCTCCCGCGAGGGGGGCAGGCCCAACGGAGCGGCTGTAGAACGGTCACAGAGTCCACGTGGTGCCCGTGGCTTTACCGGGCCAGCCGGAAAACCCACAAGGCCCGTGGTGGGCCCAGTCCTGGGACGCAGGTATTCCCTGGGAAGCGTCTTTGAGCGTCCGGAACTCCGACTGGCGAAACCGACCGAGAGCCTGTGGTTGTGACTGCGGGTACCTTTTCTGCTCTGTGCCGCGTGCTGTACGGGCGCCTGCGCTCCGGTAGGGAAGGACGCCGTGGCGGTGGGTTTTGGATGGGCACCAAGTTCTCGGAACCCCCCTCTGGAGAACAAGTGGTGCGGAAACCAATGGGGAGCTGCTGGAGGTGTTCCTTTGGTGACGCATCTCCCAGGCTTCAGAAGCGGTTCCAGCCCTCCGGAATAGCCGCGTGGGGCACACGGTCTGGGCAGAGGAGGAAACCTCGTAAACTCTCTTTAACCCGCTCTCAGAAATGAAACTTGACGAATTTCAAAGGACTGTTGCAAATGGAAGGTTTCTGAGATGATCGGTTTGTAAGACCAGAAGGCTTAATACTGAACGTTGCAGGTGAAACGGAGCGCTGGGCCTGAGAACCTTTTGCTGGCCGGGCAAAACTCGACACAGCTGTACACCAGGTGAGAGGTCTTCAGAAATGAGAAGAGGAAAAGGAAGGTAATCTCTCGCACCCCAGAGAAATCTGGAAGGGCCTGGATAGAAACAGCGGAAGAGGATTTAAAACAAGACACTATCTTCCGGTTGGCTGTTGTTTAAAATACGTTGAATCATAGAATCATAGAAATTCAGAGTTGGAGGAGACCCCAGGGGCCATCCAGTCCAACCCCCTCCTGCCATGCAGGAACACCCTCAAATCAATCCCGACAGATGGCCATCCAGCCTCTGCTTAAAAACCTCCAAGGAAGGAGACTTGAAGCGTGTCTGCTCAAGGACATCGACGGTGGATTTCAGTTGGGAAGGACAGAACAGAGATCTCTGGCGGGCTGTTACCAGAGGAGTGCATGGAGCCTGGCTGCCCCGACCCTGGATTAGCTTCAGAGACTTGAGAATGTTTGCAGAAGAGCGGAAGTTTGTCTGCATGAGGTTTAAAAGCATAATAAAAGGAAGAGACCGTTTTGTATGGGTTACGTGGAAGACAACGGTCCTGGGGCACATGAGTGGAGAAGGGACATTCTGGACTGCAGCTCTTTTGAGATAAGTTGCTGCAGAAATTGCACAGAAAGTCCAGAAAAGAGTTTGACACGTTGCAGATGTTGCCCCAGGAGACTGATGTTTGTTCTTGCTAATCTTTCCGCATTCCAGCCGAACTGGTTTCTGGTGTCAACAACAAGCTTGCTAGAAATGCTCTTGGTGGCTGGGAGCTACGCACGTCTAGAAACACATTTCGTTCTCTCTCAGTCTTGATCTGCAGCCAGTCTCCCTGGGCCTAATCCACTAGGTGTGACTTAATGGGGGCACAGGAGATGATTATTTTGAGCCTGGAAGCTAATTTTATTTATCTGATCATATCCAGCCTGCTTTTTAGTTCACAAGAACGTGCTCCGTGAAAGTCTTAAAATCAATGTCTATTTCATATCCTTGTAGAGGGAGGGACTATGATCCCAGGCTGGTCGGTCAGCTTGATAGCAGTCCTTTGGTCTTTGACCATAACATGGTGAGAGAGGCAAGGACCTGTGGTCAGTAAAGGGCAGCCTCCGGGAGCAGGGGGGAGTATTTTGGGCAAGGTGTGCCAGGGGACCGTGTCCTTCTGTGACCCAGAGCTCCTCCACTCACGAGGCAGACAGAGAGGCTTGGCTGAGAACTGCAGGAGGCCTGCGAGCAATCCCCTTTGAGCCAGACTGTGCAACTGCCTTTGCAGGGAGGCCAGAGCAACTCCCTCTGTGTTTTCCTTCCAGCGACAGGCTTTTAAAATAGGCAGGTTTTAAAGGAGAGGCTCTGGAGTGCTGTGTGGTTCGTTGTTTTTAAGTGCTTTTTGTCTTTTTAATTGCGTTTTATCCATTTACTGAAATTTAATTGTTTTAGTACTGTAAAAAAATAGTTTGACTCTATTTTAATACTCACTCTTTGTATGTTTCTAATTCTATCGTTCTTTTAAATTGTGAGCTGCTTGGAGTCCAGGCTGGGGGAAAAGGGGGATATTGACGATGAAGATGATAGATTCTCTGCACCTAGCTACAGGGTTGAGGCAGTAGAGCTGCTACCCCTCGCCCCCCATGTGCCTTGAAAGAGGGAGGCCAGGCCAGGCCGTCTGGAACTGGAGAGGCCTTGCCCTGGGCTTGCGGGAAGGCAGACTGAGCACACAGGTAGCTCTGCACGCTCCCCAGCCTGCGAGGTGGGGAGGCCAGATTCTGGACTGCAGGAGCCCCTCTGCTTTGCCAAAAGCCACCTTGGCATTCCTGCTCCCTCCCCACAAAAAACAAGCCATCCCTGAGCATGTTTTGCTTTGTCCTGCTCGGTGAAACTTTCCCTGTTTCTGGAATCCCTGTTAATTTTCTGCAGCAGTCAGATCAAGGGTAAATGAAGGAGGGAACAGGGTGGGTTGGTTGATGGGAGGCAGCAAGGGGGGCAGAAGAGTGTTAAGGTGGCTCCGTTGTGCGTAGGACCGGCCTGAACCAGAAAGAAGCCAGGGCAAGGCAGGCTGAGTCTGTGCCATGCCCAGAACTGCCCCTTCTGTGCTTGCAGAGCTGGTCACAGCCACAACCAACTGATCACTGTTTCTGCTTCTTCTCTTCCAGGAGCTGCCTTCTGATGGTTCCTGTTGGAGGCCTTGGCTCATAGCTAGCACCCACCCTCCCAACCACCCCCTCTCCTCTTCTCTCCCCCTCCCCTCCTTCCTCATCTCAGTCTCCCCCTCCCCCACACAGATGTTGTGGACCTCCACTCACTAATGACAGCGTGGATCGTCCTCCCCATTAGCCTCTCTGCCTTCTCAATCACTGGAATATGGATTGTGTAAGAGCTGCCCGGCATTCCTAATTTGGTCTGGGGTGGACATGAAGGAAGAAGGGAAAACCTTCATGGGATGTGGAAGCGGAAGGGTCTCCCCTGTGGTCTGAAGCACTGCTGGAGAACAGTGCCAGGTGCCACGGTCCTAATTTGGACTGGATGGGAAGGGGCGCTGCTCAGCAAATCGGTCCCTGAGCCCTGACTGTGCATTCAGATCCTTTGCACGTAATCTCCTGGCTGCCCAAGATGCTAGCAAGCTTGAGGACAGGACAGTGTGAATTACACCTGGAAGACATACAAAATTGTCCATCACAGTTGGGCAGGCTTATCTTGGGTTAGAGCCCACCTGTATCCAGTTCTGGGCAGCACAGTTTTAAGCTGGAGTATGTCTTCCAGAGGAGAGTGACAAGATAGCCAAGGGTCAGGAGACCAAGCCCTGTGGGGAACATTTGAGATTACTGAGTCTGTTTAGCCCAGAGAGAAGAAGAGAAGAGTGAGGGGTCGTATAACATGCCCACCTTCAAGTATCTGAAGGGCTGCTCTCATGGGGAGGATGGAGGAAGCTTGTTTTCTGCAGTTTCAAGAGTCATTCATGCCCCATGTTGGGGTGTAAAAAGTTGAATGAAGCTGTTGGTTTGACTTGTTTGTGCAGAACAAATAGGGTGCATTTAATTTTTGGGAAGTTGGCAGAAGGGAGAGCAAAGGGGTACCTTTGGAGTATTTCTGAACTTAGTATGAAGGGACCATCTTATTTTCTTCCTGTTTGTAATATGTGCTGTCTGTCTGACTCTTTCTCTGCTTCTCACAGGTATGCCATGGCGGTGATGAACCACCACGTCTGCCCCGTTGAGAACTGGTGAGTCCTTCTGCAAAGACATAGAATGGCCCTGCCAAGCTGGCCTTCGTGCTTGCGTCTTTCCTTTCCCAGGACACCCTGTCGCTCCTTGCTAATCTGTCCAAACTGTTGCAGGTCCTACAATGAGTCCTGTTCTGCTGACTCTGCCAAGCATGGGTATCCCAAAAGCTGCTGCACCCTGGAAGATGTCCCTTTGATCAGGTGAGTG
Organism: Ctenosaura bakeri; assembly: GCA_948474755.1. Lineage (NCBI taxonomy): Eukaryota > Metazoa > Chordata > Lepidosauria > Squamata > Iguanidae > Ctenosaura > Ctenosaura bakeri. The sequence goes on along the minus strand of CAOLHI010002403.1, from coordinate 178,971 downwards.
GGAAGGAGATTGGGATCCACCAGTGGAGCTGCCTCTGTGGCAGGGATGCTTGAGAGATGGATTCCTGCGCTGGTGGGGGATTGAACAAAATGGCCCTCCAGCAATGTGGGGGTGTCCTTCAGCTTTTCCCAGTTTTCTTGAGGATGAGACAGTTCCAGATGGATTCCATCTTGGGCATAGCTAATTACAGCTGGGAGTTCTGATCGTGACATACATGTGAGAGGTGTGCTCATGAGAGAATCTGTTTTGTTTCGCAGTCTGAACTTTAAAGGAGCTCTGTCTAAGGTGCTGAGTGATAGTCCTGTAAAATAGGTCCTGGATCATGGACCTATGAAGTTCTGACTGAAAACCAGAGCAGTATCTTCAGCTGAGCATTTAGAAATAGATTTGAGGCATCCAAAGCAAAGGGACAGGCCAAGGGACCAAGTGAACACAGCTATCAACAATTTTCAGTGCCTCAGTTACGCAGTGCTAGCATTTAGGGGACTGAAGAATTTGCAGGGCTCATTTAGTGGGGACGGAATTCTTATTGGGAGGCAGTTCCTTCATTTTGCCTCCCCCTCCCCAATACATACGCTTGCGTATGAGCACCAGGCATTGGGCGACAGGTGAGGTGCCGTGTTTGGAAGGACTACCCTCTTCGTTCCCCCTCTTGGCCTTGCTAGCCCTCTTCCCCCTTTTTCTTTCAGCAAGTGTGGTACTTACCCTCCCGAAAGCTGCCTCTTCAGCCTTATTGGGAATATTGGAGCTTTCATGGGTAAGTCTTGCTTCTATAACCTAGTTGGCATGCTGAGAAACCAGCTGCCCCCTCTGCCCCCTCCACCCAGGCTAGCCCAAACTGATTGTCCTGTTGTCCTTCCTCAGGCATAATCGGCCTGAACCCCAAGAGTAGAAGTTTTGTTTTTCCCAATGTGGTTATTTCCCTGACCTTCAAGAGCACTATAGAAAAACACTACACCCTCATAAAATTCTTTATTTGCTGCATACAATAAAATCCAAAAGCTTCTTTAAATGTAAAGGTCTTTATCTGCTGGTGGAAAAACAGTAGGGAGGGGACCGACTGGACTTCCTGGGGAAGAGTTTCCTAACTTGGGAGCAGCCACCCCTCTCTCTCATGTCCTTATCAGATGTGCCTGGAATGGTGGTGGGACCAGAAGAAGGCCTTCCCCTGATGTTTGCAGAGCACTCCAAGGCCTCCTGGAGGATTGGGTTCAGCACTTTGGATAGCAGTGGAAAGCTCCCATCTCAACAGGATGGAAAACCCACTCGTGGTTTTAATTTAAACTCTTAAGGCAGGGATGGGCAATTGCCAAGGGCCAGCCCCCCCATCCCAAAGACCTTAGTTTTCGTCTAAAGTTCCTCTCAAAATGGCAACAGGAAATTGTGCTCGAAGATAGTGACAGGAAGTGATGCTACATCACTTATTCTTGCCAGTTTGAGATGGACTGCAGAGGAAACTGGTATTTGGAGTTCTGTTGGGAACTGATTGGGATATTTTTGTATATTTTCATGCATTTGAGAGGGGGCTTTGTCCATGATCTGGAAGAAAAAATTGCATTGATTCATTGGGGGGAAGTGTTAGGGATTTGGGGGACTGGGGGGGGCTTCAGGAGCCCCAAAAGTGTGGTGCAGGGATTGCAGCATGCCCACAGGGCATCCTGTGCCCACGTCTGTTCCAATGTGGCGATCCAAAGTGTTAGATCTGTCTTGGAGGCCAGTGTTCATCATTATAGTTAGCCCTGGAAAAGTTCAGAGTAAAACTTGGAGCAAATTACTCTTTTCAGTGACATGGAAGCTGTCAGGTGCCAGTGGTGCCGTCTCTTGGAGAAGAATCCCAGCACCGTCCCCCCTTCTCCCACCCCCCAATATCCTTGAACCCCTTCTGAGAGCTTCTCTTGCTTGGCTCCTCCACAGTGGTGATGATCTGTTTCCTGCGCTATGGACAGCTGATTGAGCAGAGCCACAGTTCCTGGGTGAACACCACAGCACTGATCACGGGCTGTACCAACGCTGCTGGCCTGGTTGTGGTCGGCAATTTCCAGGTTGGCTGAGAGAGGGGTAACGGGGGTCAAAGCTGCCTTTGGGACAGCAATGGGGTAATGCATGGCAGTGCAGCTCCCACTGGTGGAATGCCACAGTCACAATCCTTGTCCTTAGGTATGGGGGGTGGTACCGGCCTTAGGCCAAGGAAATGAAAGCAGACTCCGGACGCAGGTGCCTTGTGGGTCAGAGGGGGAGGCCTGCAGCTGCTCTAGAGGTGGTGACAGTGGTGGGGAGGCCCTGGTACTGCTGGAAAGTTGACCTTCCAAGGGAGCAGTGTGGATTTGGGGTGCCATTAAGGATTGTGCCAGAAGGAATTGTGGCTGCAGGGAAAAGGCAAAAGGAACCATCCACCATCTCCCCTCCCCAGCCCCCAGGGGAGGAAGGTGGCAGTCCCTATGGCCACGTAGCAGGCAGAGGGGCACCCAGTTGCAGTTCTGCAGTTGGCGGGTGAAAGGAGAGTCTGCCTTCTCAGATCTCTGTGGGCTGGGAAGGCACAGCCTTCTTTCACTGATATGCTGCAAACGGCAGCCAGGTGTTGCTCACTCGGCCCTTGCCCTCCCACGAGCACTACCGAGCCATGAGATGTTGCTCCCTCAGCCATGCACGCACACAGTCTTAGTCTGTGTGTGCAGCAGAACAGCCTCAGGCTTTCCACCCATGCCAGCGAGGCCAGGACAGAGAGAAAGGAAGCCACTTGCCTGGCCAGCCCAAGACGTTTTAGTGCCTGAGGCATGGTGACCACTGGGATGGAAGGGTTTCCTTGAGGATGCTTTTGGGCCTAGAAGTGGAACAAGGAGCGGATGGGGAAGGTGGTGGTTTCTCCAAACATGGCTTTGTGCCTCCAGGTGGACTATGCCAAATCTCTTCACTACATTGGTGCCGGAGTGGCCTTCCCGGCGGGCCTGCTTTTCGTCTGCCTCCAGTGCGTCCTCTCCTACCACATCGCCGCCTCTGCTCTGGACTTCTGGATGGCACATCTACGTGTCTTCCTCACCGCCGTGGCCTTAATTTCCCTTGTCCTCAGTATCCTTTTTCTGGTTGCCTCCCCGTTGTGGGACAAGGGAGGGAAGGCACCGACGGCCCAGAGGAGGCCACTGCTGGCTTGTCCTTGCTCTCCTTGCACCCAGGGCCTGGAGGGCTGCATAGCCATTCTCTGCCCCCATCTGGGCTACATCAGCTGGCTCTGCAGAGATGTGGATGCCCCTTCTCCGCTGCCCCTCCCATCCGCCTCTCCCAAAGAGTCTCCTGCCTTTCCTTGACCCCCACTCCCCAGGTGGCATCTTCTTCATCCACGAGAGCTTCCTCCTGCAGCACCTGGCAGCCATCTGTGAGTGGGTCTTTGTCATCGACATCCTGGTCTTCTACGGCACTTTCACCTACGAGTTTGGGGCTGTCTCTACGGACACCATGGTGGCTGCCCTGCAGCACTCTAACAGCCGGGGCTGCAAGTCCCCCGGCAGCAGCAGCACCTCCACCCACCTCAACTGCAACCCTGAGAGCATCGCCATGATTTGAGGGGAGGGCAAGGACAGGCAGATGGATGGGTAGGATGCCCCTCCCCACTGCGCAGCTTTCAGCTAGCTGCCTTTTCTTTGTTTCCCCCAATGGGGGAAGAGGAGCACCTTTCTCCCCTCTGGTAATTTTAATTTTGTACTAAAAGAGTTTTTTTTTAAAAAGGAAAAGCACTGCTGCCAACACTAATTCCTGTCCCCCTGCCAACAGATTTCCACCTGAGTGGGAAATAGGGGCAATAATCTGATTTGGGCACCTCACACCTGGTAAGCTCCCCTTTTGAAGTGGTTGGACATTTCTGTCCAATGCACCACATCCACATTTGGCTCCAAATCATAGAAATGGAGTTGTGACTGTACGCGTGGTGCCATTGTACATGTGGATGCACATGCGTTGTGTGTGGGCACTTAATTGTGCAGCGTTGCCATTCAAGGTACAGGTTGTGGAGTAGAATGAGATTTCTGCTGGTGTAGGATCTCAGCCGTTGCCTCTTTCTCCACCAGCGCCAGACGGGGAGCCATTCCAGGATGGGGCAGAAACATCCCGCCTGCATCACAGCAGCCTTCTGGCCTGTCTCTGCTATAAGATTGGGCCCTCCAGCGGCCCCTCCGTGGGGCAAACGTGTCAGTGCCAAAGGGAGTCTCTGCTGGTTCCTGCACAGCAGACCCCCCTCTTCTCATGCTCATCCATGGGGTTCTCACTGTGGGAAGGGTGTCCCTCAAACCATGGCTGCCCTTGAGGAAGGATTGTCTCTCACCGCCAGCCCTGCTCCGCTCCGCTCCCCTCTTGGAGTCAGTTGCCAGAGGAGCAGCAACAAGCCGGGGGTAGGGGAGCAGTGGGTGGCCTCTTAAAAAATATAGTACCATTTGGTCTCACTTTGAACGGAGCAAAAACAGGATGTTTCAAGGTAGATACCACAAAATGGAATTCCCCCCACCCCAGGGAATTCTTACCCCCTGCCCTTGTCTGACACACAGACACCCACCACCGCCTTCTTATGCCAGCATCCCTGCCCAGCCCCCAGAGGTAGCCAGGTTGGGTGCCAGGGAGGAGAGGAGTGCCTCTTGTCCTCGGCCTGCAAGTATCCAAGTTGGTTGGTTTGGGTGAGATGTTTTAGTATTTTTTAGAACTTTTTTATATCTCTCTATATATATTATAAAATGTGTATAAAAAAGAGTTGTATCGGAGCAGGAGAGCCTCTGTGTCTTTCTTTCTGGGTGACTTTCAAGGACCAATGGTGGCCAGAATGCAGCCCTCCATATTTTGGACTGCATCTCCCAGCATTCCTCATCATTGGCTGCTGCTGATGGGAGCTCCAGTCAGCACCATCTGGAGCACTTCACTTTGGCCGCCTCTGTGATTTGTGGTTTCTGTTCTGAACCAACGTTCATGTCGGGTAGGATTTGGTGCTGTTGGGTGAGTGTGGGTTCCTTGCCATATACCAAGAAATTGGGGGGACCTGCAGGGCCAGGTTTCCCTACCTCTGCCCTGGATGCTGATAAGCCATCTGGCTGCATACAGACTGAACACTGCTCGAGTGGAAAGGGACCAAATGGCACGCTGGGCCACTTCTCAGCAGCTGCTTCTGCAGGGTGGGAAGCAAAATGCCTGTTCTTTTCGGTGTCCCTCCCTTTCAGGCAGTTCTGTGTTGCAGCCTCTCTGGACCACTTGCTTTCCATCCACGGTTTCTCTCCCTCCCCAGGGGAGAATACCCTCCAGACTGACGTTCTTCCCAAAGGGCCCACAAATCATTCTGAGTGGATGGGAGGGAGGCTATATTGAGCAGACATGTTAATCATTCGGGGGGTATTTATTTTGATGTGCCTCCAGCTCTTGGTGGAGGAAGGGGGAGGAGGGGTGCTGAGGAAAAGTGTGCCTCTCGGTCCTCCCCAGGGCACCTTGGCCCCGGACTATCCTGGCAAAGGCTGCAGTGGTGGGCACCGCTGGGCAAGAGGAAGGCAGCAGGCGGGGCTCCAGCAGCCGTGTGCGAGAGGAGGAGGAAGAAGAAGAGGGAGGCGCCCGTCACGTGTACATGGCCCCGTGCAGGTACTCTAGCCGGTGCGCCTGCTGCTGCCTCCGCATCTGGAAGGTTCAAGGAAAGAGAACTAAGCACAGTGGTTTGTCTAGCCTTCTGAGTCTTGCTGCCACCTCCTGCTGCTGCACAGCTCCTACGTGGGCCAGAGTTCTCTCTTCTGGGGTAAACAGGAATTTCATGGGTGTTATAGGTTGAGTCTCCCTGATCCAAAATGCGTGGGACCAGAAGGGTTCCGTGTTTCTGATTTTTTGGATTGTGGAATGGCCTTGGGTCTCATTCGTTCCCTACTTGTGTAGAAGACATGATGTTGGAGAGGGACTAAGGCTCTGAAATGGCGGGAGTCTAAGTGTGGTGCTCGTGAATCCACACTTCCTGCCATTTCACGGATCTCCATCTCTCCCTTTTTGCTGCCAGCGGCCCTCTTCCGCCTTCAGGATGGCAGCTGTGGTGCTCCTGTTCATCATCCCTCAGATCCTCAGTCAGGCGGAAGCAAATGGCTGGTGGCAAAAAGGGAGGACAAGGATCTGAGAGATGAATGTGCAGGAGCACCACAGCTGCCACCTGGAAGGTGGAAGCAGCTGGCTAGTGGCAAAAAGTTTCGGGTTTTAGAGGTTTTCAGATTTCAGATTTTTGGATAAGGAAGGCTCAACCTGTATTACTTTTTCCAGTGTTGCACAAGGAAGTAACTTCTGGCTCTGCCATGCCTGCTTCAGGCATCAAACTCGGTTGGTGCTTTAGATGTTCTGGACTGTTGGGTTTTCATTTCAATAAACAGACCAACAAACGACTGTAACACCTTTGGACTTCGAACTTCCCGACCAAGGGTGGGCATCCCGTGGTCCTCCAGGTGTTGCTGGACTGCTGCTCCCAGCAGCCCTTCAGCAGCACAGTCAAGGGCAAAGAATGCTGGGAACTGCAGTCCAACAGTATTTGGAAGGCTGCAGGATATCCCTTCCTCCCCGCTCCCTGGCCAAAGCGGGGCTGGCTTCACAGCAAGCACATGCCACCCGCAGCCTTCCCAGGAGGGAGACAGCTTCCTGACCACAAGGCCAGCTGCTCCTGGGCCTGTCACTCACCTTGTCCTTCTTGTATTCTTCATACTCCTCGTTGTCTGTGGGGAGCTCATGGCGGCAGAGGGGGCAGGAGTTCGTCTGGGTCAGGAAGGAAGTGAGAGCTGAGTCTTGTGTGAGGAGCAAAACCTGCTTCCCCTTGAACCCCAAAAGCCACCTCCCGGCCCTGCTGGTTTCTCACCTTGCCAAGCCAGGGCAGAAGGCAGCCCGAGTGGAAGAGGTGCTGGCAGGGCATCTTCCGGACCATCTCGTCTTCCTCAAACTCCAGCAGGCAGACGGGGCACTTCAGGCCTTTAACTGAGCCGCCGGGGGAAGCGAGGGAGGAGAGAGGACACAGCACGGCATCAGACCCAACAGCTCTAGCTGCCCAAATCCTCGACTGAAAAACTCTGCAAGCTTGGATGCACAAAAGCCTGGACCTGTGCTTGCAAAGCCCTCGGCTTTTCACTTTTGGAATCCATCAGGTGGCTTTACCAACAACGCAAATCCACAGTCATTCTTTCAACAGTTTAAAATGTATTTTAACTTTGGCATGATCTTAGTGATGAGGGTTTTATCTGTTTGACCATGACATTGCAAAGAACTACGGGGCTGAGAGGGAAGCTAAAGGACCTGGGGTGCAGGTGGCTATTTCACTGCCCCTTCTTGCTAAGGGATGGAGCCCAGGAGGAGGGACAAGAATACTACAAGCGAACAACAGATCAAGAAAGCCGTGGCTCCTTGGACCACGCTCCGTGCTTCCCCGAAGGAGGACATCTTGCAAAAGACAGGCCGCACCTCACAGCAGTTGCGAGGAATGTATCTGATCAGGAGGGCTTGAAGCTGAGTTACGTGGAAGAGGGGGCCCGTATTCCAGAGAGCAGGGGGCCAAAGTCCTGGGGACGAGAGCCTCAGTGATAGAGAGGAAACCGGGCTAAGAGAAGTCCAGGGGGAGAAGCCTGGCAAGGAGTGATCTGGAGAGAACGAGCCGAGGCCTTAGAGGTCTCCGTGGGAGAGGAGGGGGGGCAGAGGCTGGGGGGACAGAGAGAGACAGAGAAGCGGGGGGAGTTACTGGCCCAAGGCCACCCAGTGAATTCTGGGGCTCAGTGGGCTGCTAAAACCCGCACCTCCCGACTCCAAGCTCACGGCTTCATTTCGGGCTCCTCACCACCCTGCACAGCCCTCACTTTTGGGGCGCAGAAGTGGCATCTTACGGGGGTTTGGCCATTCTAGGGTGGGAAACAACACTTACAGAGAGAACGGTGCCCCCAAAGGATTTTCTTCCACCGGAAACGATCTCTTCCAGCCAGTCTTCTGCGCGTGGAGATGGGGGGCACTCGGGCGACACAGACCCCCCCTCCGACGGCCACCCCGCCTTCCTCCCTCCGCCCTACGACGGCCGCCCCCCTCCTGAAAACCAGGGACGCGCCCCGTCCCAGGACAGGAGGCAGCGCTCCGCAGTCAAGCCCGCCCTACCTGCTTGCCGGGGCGCGACCCGCACGGCGGGGAGGCTCTGGACGGCCCGCGTGGCGGCGGGCGGAGGGAGCCGGTGCCGCCAGTCTCCGCCCTCCGGGGCGCCCAGGTCGATCTCCAGGCCGCGGAAGAGGGACCTGCGCCGGCAGAGGAGAGGCCCTTCAGCTCGGCCTCCCGGGGCCCGACCGGAGGGTCTCTGGAGGGCCTCCGCCCCCGGGGGCCCCCGCTTCGCCTCTCCGGACCGGGCCTGCCTCCGAGGGGCTCGAAGGCCGAGGGGCCGCGGGGTCCCACCTCCGCCCGTCTCCCGCGCCCCGGTTCTCCTTTCTGTTCCGGGCAGGATCCAAACCGACCACCAAGGACAGCCTCTTTCCCCCGGGGGGACTGGGGGACAAGAGCCCCGGGGGCTTTTGCTTCGGGCTCGCGAGGCTGCCTTCCTTGGGACTACCGGGCCCCAAGCCACCGGGTCCCCGCCGGGGAGGCGCTCCACGCAGCGCCGCTGCCCCAACGGCGCCAGGCCCCACCCGCTCCTGGGCGCCACGCCCCTCCGCCCCCGGTGCCGAAGGCGGTCCGCGCCCGAGGGAGGGGGGCCCGGGCCCGGCGAGGCGGGGGCCGTCCCCAGGACCGCCAGCCAGGAGACCCGGGGCAGCCCCGCCCCGCCCTCCCCCCCCGCAGCCCGAGGCGACCCCGGCCCCCGCCCACCTGGCCAGCTCCAGCAGGGCCCGGCGCTGCAGCTCATCCGGGGGAGGCCCCGAGCCGGGCTCGCAGTCGTGCTCCTCGAAGTAGGAAGCCATCCCGACCCCGCGCCGCCCCGTGACTCGGCTCGGCGCCGCTCCCCAGCCCGGAACCGCCGGCGAGGCCCCGCCCCGCCCCGCCCCGCCCTCATTGGCTGCAGGAGGCGCGGCGCCAGCCAATCCGGGCGGGCCACGGGACCGGGAGACGCCGCCGCGCGAGGGAGGGAGGGAGGGAGCCGGGGCGGGGCTCCGCGGCCTTTCGGGGTCCGGACTTTGCTATCCGCGCTGGACTGTCGTAGCGCGATGGCTCCACTTTCACCTTGCTATGGAACCCTGGGACCCGGCCGGCCCCTCCCGGAACTGCAAACCTCAGGATTCCACAGGAGGCTGAAAGTGGAACCATCGCGCTGTAACAGACTCGTGCGGAAGAAAGGGGCGGGGGATTTGTCGGGCGCGCCTCCCTCCCACCGCTTATGGCGACCCAGTGCCTGTTTCGTAGGGCCTCCCTGGGCAGGGCGTCCTTCCTCCGGCGGTCCCCCACCCAAGCCCCAACCAGGGCCGGCCCTGCTTAGCCCCTCGGATCAGGCGGGGTCGCGCCCTCTCCCCCTCCCAAAGCAGGCTCAGCACCTGAGGCAGCCCATTGAAGGGCGGGGCCCGCAGGTTCCTTCCAGGCCCTCCGCTTCCCTCCTCCCGCGCATCCCCCCTGCAACGCCTTCGGGGGCGGAACGGGGGTCGGGGAGACACCTCCGGAACCCCCGGCCACTCGGCCTCCGCCTGCCCCCTCCCTCTCTCCGCCGCAGGGGGCAGGCAGGAACGAGGGCCAATGGGAGCCTTGGAGAGGGCCGGGGGCGGGGCAAGGAAAAAGGCGGGAGGAAGCGAGCCCTGGCGTGGGAAAAAACGGGGGCAGGGTTTGCTGACGGGCCACGCGCGCGCCGCGTGCACGAAGGGCGACCAATGGGAAGCTCCAGGCGAGGGGGGCGGGGCAGGAGCAAAAAGGCGGGCGAAAAGGAGCGCGAGGACACCTGGAGGCGGCAGTTCTGCGCATGCGGACTAGGACTCCCCTGACCGCCTTTTTTGCGCACCTGTCCGCGAGGCGCTGATGGGCAGGCACGGGGGCCAATGGGAGCCTCAAGAAGAGGGGGCGGGACAGCAGAAGAGAGAGAATCGCCTGAGGGAAAAGGAACAGCTGTGAGGAGAAGAGTTTCGGAGCGGAGGCGCCTCGGTGGTGGACGACGCCGGCCCGGAGCGAGCGAGCGAGGGAAACTGCGGCGCCGGAGGGGTCGGAGGAAGCGGTCGAAGGTGCGGAAAGAGGGAGCGGAGGGGAGGGAGGTTTCCCCTGCGGGCGCGGAGCCTCTTCCTCCTCCTTCTCCTCATGAGGCGGACTCGCTGAGGAGAAACTTTGAGGCGACGCCTCTCTTTCCCGGCGCCGGGGCGGAGAAGGGAATAGAAGGGCGAGGAAAAGGAAGGGCGCCGAGGGAAAAGGCGGGCCGGAGGGAGGGGGAGAGGACGCCGGGGCCTCGAGGAAACGGGGAGGGAAGGAGGGGAAGCGGGGCCTCCCGTGGGGTTCGTGAGGTAAAAAAGTGTGGAAAGCGGCAAAGGGGAGCCGAGGGGAGGAAAAGGCGGCTGCCGGGGGGGGGAAAGAGGGAGAAGGGCCTCTGAGGCGCCGGAGAACCGGGAGTGGCGGCGCCGAAGGAGAGGGCGGCCGGGCGCCCAGGCGGGCGAGCGGAGAGGCGTCGAGGCCGGGGGAGTCTCGGTGCCCGGAGGGGGATAGGGGCGGCGGGGAGAAGGGGGGAGCGGGGCCTCCCGTGGGGGTCGGGTGGGCAGGGAACGAGGGGCCTCCCGGGAGAGCGGCGGCGGGGGGACGGGGCGGGATAGGGGTGGGGAGGAAGGGGAAGGGGTCCGCGGCTGTTCGCGTTTATTTAGTAGCTGTGCTTTTATGTATTTGTGTTTATTTCTGTGTTTGTCTGGTGTTGCTGACCTGGCTTATTTCCGCACAGAGGACTGGAAGCAGAACGAAGAAAGAAGGAAAAGAGGGAAGAAGCGGAAAAGAAAGGGGAGGTGAGGATGGGAAGGATGGGGGGAGCAGTCAAGATTTGGGTAATGTATTTAGGGAGAGGTAGGAGGGGACTGGGCTTGTGCACCTTCCAAAGGCAGAACTGAGGGAGCCTCTTTGGGAGGAGAAAGGGGCTGGGAAGAAAAATGGGAAGTCTTGAAATAAAAGCTCAGTTCTTAAAATTTAACTTATGTCAAAGTTAGCTTACCTTAAGGTTTAAGAAGTAAAGTTTTGTTTCAAAATTAATTGGTGGTATCAATAGCTTAATAACTTTTTATTCATTTCATGTTTATTTTGATTATTTTGCTAAACAAATAAGTACATTTCAGGCAAAGGACGGTTCCTGACCCAATGGAATATAACATTGCTTATTTGTATTGATACAGGGATGCTGTTCCTTCCCTCCTTCAAATGAAATGGGACCAGCTCTTGGAAACAGGCAGCAACAGCAGTTTAAAAATGTCAGAGCCGCACAGGAGGGCAGTGGAGAAGGGTAAGAATCTTGTCCTGCCTCAAGGACAATGCTGCACGTACACACAATGACTCCCATCCATGGAGTCAGCCTTCAGGCTTCTTGGACTTCCCGTTAAATGTCTTGAACCAGTTTGGGGGCTCCTAGAAAGAGTTTTCAAGCAGCGCCAAAGCAGGTGTCTCCCACATTTTTAGCTGTACTCGAGATGCCACCGAATGAGTGAAGAGTAAGAGCTTGGGCACCCTCACTCCTGTTGCTCTGCATAAATCCAGATTGCAGCCTTGAGACCTGCCTGTTTAATGTAACAGACTGAAAACTCAGGCAGTGCCGCTCTGAGAATAAATCAGGGCGACAAAACGTATGTATTTAGCAGACCAGTTAAGAATCATCTTGCTTATTTTCAAAGCTGCCCCCCCTCACAAATACATACACATTGAAGCATAAACTCCTCTTTTTTAACAAGTCAGCCCACCGTGTACCACAGACTTCCTCAGGATTAGAAAAGAAAAGCAGTAGGGAAAAAACTGTATAGGAGCATCTTTGAAACAGATTGGTTGATTTTAGCGTGAGTGTTTTTGGTTTTCAGTCCACTTCTTCAGATGTACTGATGGTCTTCCTGTTAAAGCCCCTGGTACTGAAGCCGCAGGCATTTCCTCAGTATAGTGGTTCTTCCCTTCTTAACTTAGCCCCAGAACTGAAGAGCCAAAGAGATATGCGTGAGGTTTGACAGTAACTCTTTAAAAATAAATAGTAAAATAAACATTGGGAAAAATATAGGTGATGGGAAGGAAAATGTTTAGGAAGAGCGAGGGCTTCTTTCTGGTCCAGGCAATATTATTTTTTTTCTTCTGGAAGAAGTCTTACACATCCTTATGAAAAAGAAAAAAATATATAGTTTATTACAAACTGTTTCTGCCCTGGTTGATCAGACAGTTACAGTGATTACAAACCAAATACAGATTTAAAAGTTCCGAAAGAGAGACTGAGGGTTTGTGCATAACATATTAATGTATGGAACAGTCTTCCTCTGCCTGCGTTACACATAATAAGGTGCTCAGGTGCCTTCCTTGGAGGCTAGCAGTCTCTCCTTTGTTGGAGATCTGTGAGCCAGGGTTCAGTGACCACCTCTTGGAACCACTACATTGACTGACTAGGAGGATTCTTGCAAATAGTAAGGATTTATTTATTGGTTTATTCAATTTACGCTGCATCTTTCCCCTGTCGAGGGACCAGAGGTGGCACAGAAAAGTTAACATGAAGGTTTAGCTAAAGTAATTATAGAAAGGTTTGAAAAAGAAACATCCCTGCTTTTAAATGCATGTATTAAAAACAACCAGAATCAAAACAGAACACATCATTCTGCTTACCCGAAAATCTCATCCCTTGAGGTGGGTACATGTTCTGAGAAGAATTCTTTTGTTACGTGTTCAGCTGTGATGAGTCCCCAATATTCTTAAGTGTTGGAAGCCAAGAAGCTGTTGTCTCTCTTCGCACCTGTGCTGGGAGATGGCAGTTTGTGAAGATCCCCCAATCCAACGGTTTCCTTTTCCAACCTTCCCTGGTCTGGAAGAGGGGCATTTGCGGAGGACCTTTTCTGGCAAGGACTGATTTCTTTGAGGAACGTGACTGGGAGAGGAGCTGAGAGAAGAAAGGAAGCTTCGTGGGAGCAGCCAGGACCTTTGGGGAGATGATGAGGGGCGACAGCTGGAGACCAGCGGGGAGCGGCCAGGAGAGTCCGGAAGACACGGAGAAGGCGGCGGCGCAGCTAAGCAGCAGCTTTGCCAAAAGAGCTGAAATCACGACGCGTTGCACTGCTGCGACGCAGCTTTCAGAAAGAGCTGAAATCACAAAAAGCCCTTTTGAGGGCTGCTTGAGCTGCTGCTTAGCAGGAAAGAGCAATATCACGAAAAGCCCTTTTCAGGGCTACTTGAGCTGAAACGACGTTATTCCTCCTTCGTGTTTGGTCACTCCCAGGAGCATTGCCTATCTACAGCCCCGCTTCCCTTGCTTCGCAGCTCATTGGCGGACTAGGAGGAGCGATAATTCCATGGCAGGATTTATTTAATAAAATAATGGGTTTGTCACGGTTAGGCATGTGAGCAAAAGATTCTTCTCAGAAATGTTGCCCACCTCCAGGGAACTGACCGTTGGGTAGACCCGTGTTGCTTTCCCACCAGCCCAGCTACTTCGCACAGCTATCGTTTTAATCCCGCTCTCAGAAGGTTTAAGAAGGAATCGTAATCTTCCCAGAATACAGCTCTGTGTTCCAAGGCAAACCTGGTGAGCAAAGGGGCACTTCTGCTGTGTGGATTCCTTCTCTTCCCAAGGCAGTTCTAAGTAGATGAGCACTGTTAGGTCCATGGGAGAAATCACTGGAATAGGCAGAGGAAGGAAAGAATCTTGGGATGCTGCTCGACTCTGTAATTCGAGGAAACGAGCTGCAAACCTGTCACCCACGGCCCCCTGTCTTTCTGTGGGATTGCTGTGGTCTCTGAGGTCCATCCTCATATGTTGTCAAACTGAATCAGTAATCCTGATTCTCAGCTGCCCTTTTAGCCAGTGAGGGAATCCCCCTGTGCTAGGCTAGGAGACATTGAGAACGGAGGGGTCTCCCCCACTAGCGTTCTCCCCCAGTGCCTGGAGTTTAGTGGAAACTGGGAAGGTACGGCGTAAACCCATTTGAAACATGTACTTTCCTTTCTCTGTGCTCTTCCTCGTCTTTGAAACCATATTGAATGTATGGATTTCAGAAGCTGCACTAGTGTTTTCCAGGGAGGGTGAGAGAGTGTATCACCTGCACTCACCCTGGACTAGTTCATGGCTTGGTGAGTACTCCTGGAGGTCTCCTCCAGTCTGTGAACGTAGTTGAGGCGTAATACCCAGAACTAGAGACAGTATTCCAGATTGGGTCTGTTCTAGGATGTTCTTCTCAGATTAATTTTTTAACGAATTTTTAGCATGAACAATCTAGGTTACAATCAAAGTAAAATGCAGTCAAAAATAAGGAGAGAGAAGGAAAAAAGAGAGAAAAGACATACGAATAATAGCGTGGGGTTTTGACCTCCCAATTCTGAGCCTAATGAAAAGAAAAAAATATTCTCTCATCACAGATCCGATTAAATAATCCTACCTGGGATATTTTCCCCCTGTTATATTGTCGAGTCAGTCCTCCTCGTGCCACACCAGGGCATGTGATGATTTTGCTTTATTGCTGTTATATTGCATTCATGCTTTTGGCCATGTTTTCTAATTGCTAACGTTCACTTTCAATATTCTAACTTTCTTGTGACATTTTAACAGTGCAGGGAGCTATATTTAAGATGGGGGGACCCTCAGCTCCAGCAGGCGGGGCATCGTGAATGTTGACTACTTTCAGGTATGTTTTTAGAAACAGTAAAAGGACAAAATGCGTGGTACTAAGAACAGCAAAAGCTGCAACACTTCAGGTGAAACAAGTTAAGAGTCTGATTCCTGTGTGACAGTTGTTTTAATAAAAGGAGTTGTTGGGGTTCCCAGGTTGGGGTTAATTGGAAATGAAATCATTTAACGGGACTCCAAATGTTGTTCTGCCCCTTCTAGAGGTCCCTGGCGTGACCCCATCTGGAATACTTTGTAGAGTTCTGATCGGTGCATTGGAAAAGGGCCTTGTGTAGAGGTAGCAGGAACGCAAAAGGGCAACCAAAACAATCAAATGGAGCCGTTACTTCCCGTCAGCTCTTTTGAACTCAGGAAAAAGGGAATTTAGGTGAGACAGGAAAATCCTTGGACCTTTAGGGTCATCCCCTGCAAGTCAATGGTGGGAGAACGAAAAGGGAGAAAAGTAAATAGTGCATGTGTAGTAAAAGTAGGGAATTCACGGCCCTGAGTGTAGGGACGGTTGCATAAACTATAAAGTTATAAAATCAAATTAGTGCATAAAATAAGGCCTCCTTCAAGCTCTCCGGGAACAGCTTAGCATGTAGATCCTTGCCAGGAGCAGCGTGTGCAAGATCGTTGACCGGCTGCTCTGCTCTGAGTTCTCCATTTAGGCTGTGGGAGCACGTTCGTCCTCCATAACTGGGAGGGCACTTGCAGGCAGGATGCGTCCCTTAAAATCCCCTGGACACCTTCTGTGTGTCTCTCTCCTAACGTCCTGTGCAGAGTCCTGTGCAGAGTCCTGTGCAGCCCCCCTCCTCCTCCTCCTCCTCGGCTCCTGTACTTTAGATCCATCGGAGGAGGAAGGTGGTTTGGAATGGCATAAAGTATAGTTTCAGTTGTTTCAGCCATACACTGGCAATCATCTCTTGAAAGCTCATTATGGAGTTCTAATCCACTTCATGTACTCATTTGGAGGGGGCAGCCAGGATTAAGTTCTGTATTTTCAGAGCAGCCTTTCTGTCCCGGTTGTGTCTTACAAAGCCTCTTAGTCCTTGTTACGTGGCTTAACTAGAAATTTTAGTGTACCTTTTAGGCAATCCCAGAACAATATTAGTGGGAGCTTTGAAATGCAGGGTTTGAAATCCATGGAGATTGTGATCCGGGTAAATATTTCCTATGAATGAGTGGTAGGAGAAGTCTATTAGCTGGGCTGATGTGATTGATGTCTGAAAGCAATGATTCTCCTTACCTGAAGTCAGTCCAGCCATAGCTTTCCTCCGTCTGAATCCAGCATGGCGTTGGTTCTTTGGTAAAGCAGCTCTAAGGAATCCATGAAAACCTGTGAGGTTCTTAAAATAGTTCCAAATGCTAAATAGGAAAATGAAAACTTGAAGGGAAAAAATAGTGTTCCTCGTTCCTAAAAATCCTTATTACAAATTAGCTTTTCTTGGAACCACTGCATTGGTTAGAAATTGCAGTTACAGACTAATTGATGCTCTGATGAGGCAATTGGGAGAAGAGAGAGGGGAGAAAGAGGAAAAAGGCATCCTTCATTTGGGTTGCCTGTTAATGTGAGATCTCTGAAAGTCTAAAAGTTCCTGCATCCATTTGGTTTTCCCTTATGATGCGAATCAGGAACTTGTGACATTCACTGTTTCCACTCTACAGACACAGCTTATGAAGGAAGTCAAAATTATTTTAAATGTTCGGGAGGCTTAAGGCCCTTTTGTAAGCTCTATGAGAATAAAAGCCATGACTGCGTTGCGGACAATGAGGCGCCTCGGAGGCCTGCCTTCACGGCTGGCAGACTCTCCTTCATGGAGATTTCTAAGCAGGGGTTTGATGGGAAACTGGCAGGGTGGCTGGATAGATAGCCTTGGGAGCCCTTAGCGGCCAACATTAAATGTTAGCACGGCTTAAGGCCTTTTGTAGATGCTCATGAGAAAACCACTACTGCCTGCGTTGCGGACATTGAGGCGCTCGTAGGCCTGCCTTCACGGCTAGACCTTTCATGGGATTTAGCAGGGGTTTGATGGGCATCTGGCAGGGTGGCTGGATAGATGAGCCTTGGGAGCCCGTTCTAGCGGCCAACATTAAATGTTAGCACGGCTTAAGGCCTTTTTGTAAGATGCTCATGTAGAATAAAATCCACGACTGCCTGCGTTGCGGACATTGAGGCGTCTCGGAGGCCTGCCTTCACGGCTGGCAGACTCTCCTTCATGGAGATTTCAAAGCAGGGGTTTGATGGGCATCTGGCAGGGTGGCTGGACTAGATGAGCCTTGGGAGCCCGTTCTAGCGGCCAACATTAAATGTTAGCACGGTCTTAAGGCCTTTTTATAAGATGCTCATGTAGAATAAAATCCACGACTGCCTGCGTTGCGGACATTGAGGCGCCTCGGAGGCCTGCCTTCACGGCTGGCAGACTCTCCTTCATGGAGATTTCTAAGCAGGGGTTTTGCTGGACTCCCTGTCCGGGGCTGGACTAGATGAGCCTTGGGAGCCCATTCTAGCACAAGGATTCCCTAGCTGGGATCTTTGGCCTCCGTGTCCAAAAGTCTTAAACTGTTCAAAGAAACTAGTTTCAGAGCATGCACAGAAATAAGAATGACAGATAGCGTGGCTTGCAGATGCTGCTTCCTAAAGGGTCGCTGAGTCACAGGGGTGAAGCAGGCCTGTTTTATTTAGATTTTTTGTAGCCCACAAATAAGAATGGCTGCTGCAAATTCTCCTGCCCCGTTAAAGAGCATGGATGTTTGATAGCAAGGGGGAGAGCAAGACGATCTGTTTCCAGGCTGTCATTTGGAACCACTCTTTGGGCCTTTAAATCAGGTCTGGTGTTCCTGAGGGGGTCAGATTAGTACTCCCCTCTGTTGAAATTGAGTCTCCTTAACTAGGAAGATTCTTGCAAATAGTAAGGATTTATTTATTGGTTTATTCAATTTACGCTGCATCTTTCCCCTGTTGAGGGACCAGAGGTGGCACAGAAAAGTTAACATGCAGGTTTAGCTAAAGTAATTATAGAAAGGTTTGAAAAAGAAACATCCCTGCTTTTAAATGCATGTATTAAAAACAACCAGAATCAAAACAGAACACATCATTCTGCTTACCCGAAAATCTCATCCCTTGAGGTGAGTACATGTTCTGAGAAGAATTCTTTTGTTACGTGTTCAGCTGTGATGAGTCCCCAATATTCTTAATGTTTGGAAGCCGAGAAGCTGTTGTCTCTCTTCGCACCTGTGCTGGGAGATGGCAGTTTGTGAAGATCCCCCAATCCAACGGTTTCCTTTTCCAACCTTCCCTGGTCTGGAAGAGGGGCATTTGCGGAGGACCTTTTCTGGCAAGGACTGATTTCTTTGAGGAGCGTGACTGGGAGAGGAGCTGAGAGAAGAAAGGAAGCTTCGTGGGAGCAGCCAGGACCTTTGGGGAGACGATGAGGGGCGACAGCTGGAGACCAGCGGGGAGCGGCCAGGAGAGTCCGGAAGACACGGAGAAGGCGGCGGCGCAGCTAAGCAGCAGCTTTGCCAAAAGAGCTGAAATCACGACGCGTTGCACTGCTGCGACGCAGCTTTCAGAAAGAGCTGAAATCACGAAAAGCCCTTTTGAGGGCTGCTTGAGCTGCTGCTTAGCAGGAAAGAGCAATATCACGAAAAGCCCTTTTCAGGGCTACTTGAGCTGAAATGACGTTATTCCTCCTTCGTGTTTGGTCACTCCCAGGAGCATTGCCTATCTGCAGCCCCGCTTCCCTTGCTTCGCAGCTCATTGGCGGACTAGGAGGAGCGATAATTCCATGGCAGGATTTATTTAATAAAATAATGGATTTGTCACGGTTAGGCATGTGAGCAAAAGATTCTTCTCAGAAATGTTGCCCACCTCCAGGGAACTGACCGTTGGGTAGACCCGTGTTGCTTTCCCGCCAGCCCAGCTACTTCGCACAGCTATCGTTTTAGTCCCGCTCTCAGAAGGTTTAAGAAGGAATCGTAATCTTCCCAGAATACAGCTCTGTGTTCCAAGGCAAACCTGGTGAGCAAAGGGGCACTTGTGCTGTGTGGATTCCTTCTCTTCCCAAGGCAATTCTAAGTAGATGAGCACTGTTAGGTCCATGGGAGAAATCACTGGAATAGGCAGAGGAAGGAAAGAATCTTGGGATGCTGCTCGACTCTGTAATTCGAGGAAACGAGCTGCAAACCTGTCAGCCACGGCCCCCTGTCTTTCTGTGGGATTGCTGTGGTCTCTGAGGTCCATCCTCATATGTTGTCAAACTGAATCAGTAATCCTGTTAAGCCTGTTAATTAAGTTAGTCTGAAGGAAAGCAACCTACCAATATCACCCAGTGTATTTTCATGGCGCAGTGGGGAGTAGCTGTCCCAGCGCTGGGTAATTGTCAGGTTCGAAGGACTGTCTGCTCCAGTATGTGTGTGTGAGTGTAGAGGAGTATACAGAACTCTTTACTGTATTGCAGATGGGGAATCTCTGCTTCATAACCACAGACCTCAGATGGTTTTGTTATATTCCACTGTGAAGCCAGTTATCCTGCAGCTGTGAATTTGATGTTCTCTGCTTAATTTTGTTTTTTTTTTTCCAGGTTTTTCATTCATTTGTAATCATGTTAAGTATTTATACGGTATTACCTCTGTTGGGAACTGTTTTCAAGGTGGGAGTCCCTCATAATTAGTAGACAAATAATTAAGAATTTTGAGTGCTTTTAGCTGATAAGAAACTGATGGAAACCCTGAAGAGCTTATGTTAAAATTATCCCTAGTACTGTGGGCAAATTTAGCTATATAGGAATCTGACTGCCAATGTGTTGGCTAAGCAATACATAAGGTATTACAAAAATAGATGAGGTGAAATAATAAATACATTAGTGTATCAAGCAAAAGAAGAACGTGTAGTGAAGAATAGTGGATAGAAGTTTGGATGGTTCAGGTTACTGAACTTTCTTAAAAAGCCAAATTAATGTTTAAAAGATAACCCAGTTAAAGATTTCTTGAAAAATTGATAATCATTTATGGATTTTTTGAGCATTAAGAACCCAGGTGAATATAGTTATTAGTAGTTTACTTGGCTGGATCTGCAGCGATAGAATAATATTCTTACCTTTTTATTTTCTTTTTTACATTCCATTTTTTGTGGGCTGGGTCAGAATCGTTACACATATTGTGCAGCCATTTGGATAATCCACTTGTCTCCAATCATTTTAGGGCCACCCAGAATAATATTATTGGGAGCTTTGAAATCTGTGTGTCAAATCCACACAGATTATGATACTGGCAGTGAAATTTCCAGTAACTGGTTGGTAGCACAAAGGTATGAATTAGCTAGGCGGTTGTAATTCATGTGCGAAAGCCATGCATTCTCCCTACCTGGAGGTCAGTTCTCTGCTGTACGTTTCAGTCGGTCTAATCCATTATGGTGGGTTCTTAGATTGAAGCACCTCTGAAGCTTAAGAGATCCATAAAAGTCTATGACTTTCCAAAACAGTTCCAAATGCTAAATAGGAAAATCAAAACTTGAAAAGGAAAAGGGTGTGCTAAAGAAAACCTTTTGAAAGAGTCAGGCTGCCATGCTAGTCTGGGAGATGAACGGGAAAAGGTGACTTCTCTCTTTATGGGAGATGCTAAGAAACATGGAAGGAGAAAAGGTGGTGTGGTTCCTCATGACTAAAAAGCCTTTATAGGAATTAAACTTTTCCTGGAACCACTAAATTTATTGAAAACTGTTGCAGTTACAAACTAATTTTCTGTTGCTTGATTAGGCAATTAGGAGAGCAGAGAGAGAAGGAAGGAAGGAATAAAAAATGTACTATTCTACTCCCGCCAAAACCAGATCCCTTGAGGTGGGTACATGTTCTGAGAAGAATTCTTTTGTTACGTGTTCAGCTGTGATGAGTCCCCAATATTCTTAAGTGTTGGAAGCCGAGAAGCTGTTGTCTCTCTTCGCACCTGTGCTGGGAGATGGCAGTTTGTGAAGATCCCCCAGTCCAACGGTTTCCTTTTCCAACCTTCCCTGGTCTGGAAGAGGGGCATTTGCGGAGGACCTTTTCTGGCAAGGACTGATTTCTTTGAGGAGCGTGACTGGGAGAGGAGCTGAGAGAAGAGAGGAAGCTTCGTGGGAGCAGCCAGGACCTTTGGGGAGATGATGAGGGGCGACAGCTGGAGACCAGCGGGGAGTGGCCAGGAGAGTCCGGAAGACACGGAGAAGGCGGCGGCGCAGCTAAGCAGCAGCTTTGCCAAAAGAGCTGAAATCACGACGAGTTGCACAGCTGCGACGCAGCTTTCAGAAAGAGCTGAAATCACGAAAAGCCCTTTTGAGGGCTGCTTGAGCTGCTGCTTAGCAGGAAAGAGCAATATCACGAAAAGCCCTTTTGAGGGCTGCTTGAGCTGCTGCTTAGCAAGAAAAAGCAAATGAGAGCTACTTGAACTGAAATCACTTTATTCCCCCTCCCCATTTGGTCACTCCAAGGAGTATTGCATATCTGCCCCCACTGCCCTTACCTGACAGCTTATTGGCGGACTAGCAGGAGCAATAATTTCGTGGCACACTTTATTTAATAATGTCTTGGTTTCATCATGGTCAGGCACATGACCAAAACATTCTTCTCAGAAATGTTGTCCACTTCCAGGGAGCTGGCTTTTGGGTAGGCACGTGTTGCTTTCCCACCAGCCCAGTTGCCTCAGACAGCTATCATTTCAATCCCACTTTTAGAGGGTTTATAAGTACAGTTCTGTATTCCAAGGCAAACTTGGTGAGCAAAGGGGCACTTCTGCTGTGTAGATGCCTACTGTTCCCAAGGCAGTTCTAAGTAGATGAGCATTCTGGAATAGGCAGAGGAAGGAAAGAACCTTGGGAAGCTGCTTGACTCTGTAATTAGAGCAAACGAGCTGCAAACCTGTCAGCCACGGCCCCCTGTCTTTCTGTGGTCCCTGAGGTCCATCCTGATACGTTTTCAAACTGAACCAGTAATCCTGACTCCCAGCTGCCCTTTAAGACCACAAGGGAGCCACCTTGAACCTTATATGGAGAACAGTGGGATAGTTATTCTGGCATTCTCCCCCACTGCCTGGAACTCAGAGGAAACTGAGAAAGTGCAGTGTAAGCCCCCTTGATTTACGTACTTTCCTGTCTCTCTGCCCCTTCTCTTCATTTATATGATATGAAGTGTATGGATTTCAAAATACAAAAAGAAGTTTAACGGTGGTGTAATTTTATGTCCCAACACACACGTGCCAGTCTGTTCCCACGATATCATGCACATGAGGTGGTTTCATAACTGAAAAATTCACCACTGGCTGTGGTTTGAACACAGGCCTGTCCTGCAGGTAAAGGAAAGGTAGCTCCCGGGACGTGGGTAAAACTAAAGCGAAGCTTCCCCTTTACCTCTGGCTTGGATCTGTTACAGTGCTGGCTCAGCTTATTGTAGGATTGTGCCTCACGGAGTCCTCCGGACTCCAAGTCTTGGGGAGAGGGTGGGGTGGGCAGAAGGGGACCGCAGTAACGGCTAGGAGTCTCCCTCTCATGCCCGGCTTAACACTGCTTGTACTCCCAGCTGGACAGCTTTGCTCCCGTCTCGTGTTAACCTTTCCGAAGGGCCCCTAGTCCTTTTTACCGTGGCCGTTAACTAGGAACTTCTTTTGGCCACCCACGGCAGGAGCAGAGCTTCTGGCGCTTCTAGAAGCTGGGAAAGGCACAAGTGGTTCCTCAGGTAATGCTGATGGTTCATTTAAAAGACACTGAGCAGCAGTTGTCGTTGGAGAGGAATCGCTTCCCACGGGAGCAGAGAAGACCAGGCAGGCTAGGCCATCTGCGTCCAACCTGTGCTTCGTGTGGGAAATAGAGGCAGAAGCTTCCGATTTAATGGCTGTCCAGCCTCTGCGCAGCAGCTCTCCTGTGCCTGGTAAGGGGTGCTCCCACCTCAGTGCTTCTTCCCGAATCCCGCTGCTCAGTCACCGCAGTGTCCTCCCTTTCCTTGCAGCCAGCCCAAGGCAAGGTCCGTGCTCCTCCTCCTCCGCACGTTGCCTTTGCAGAGGTTCAGTTAGTATTTCTGGGTGAGGGTGAGAGAGTGTGTCTCCCAGGGTCACCCAGGAGCTTTTCCTGGCTTGGTGAGGACTAGCAGTTCAACGGCCAGCCAGGAGGCCCTCTGGGAGGTCTCTTCCACTTGGTAGGTGTGGTACCCAGAGCCAGGTACAGGGTTCCGATGGCACCTGTTCTGGCATGTTTTTCTCAGATGTTTGCCACAAACAGTCTCATTTACAACCAAAGTAAAATGCAGCCAAATGGAAGAAAACAAGAAAAAAGAGAGAAAAGACATGCGAATAATAGGGTGGGGTTCTGACCTCCCAGTCCTGGCGCTTGTAGAAAAATATTCTATCCTTGCAGATCCAGTTAAATAATCGTACCTGGGAAGCTCTCCTGTTCTGCTGCCAAATGAGTGCTCCTCTGCCACACCAGGGCACGTGGTGGTTTTGTCTCCTGTGTGTTGCATTCGTGCTTGTCTTTAATTCCATTTTGTTTTCTTTTGCCAGGTTTTCTAGCTGCTGGTCTTCACTTTAAATATTCTAGCTTTCTCCTGACATTTTAGCCGAGCTGGGAAGCTATATTCAAGATGGGGGGCCCTCACCTCCAGCTGGCGGGGCTTCGTGCGTCTTGGATAGCTTTGCTTGAGCCCACGAGGAAGAAGGGCTGCTGCGGGTTCTCCTGGCCCCCTCAAGAGGGTGGATGTTTGGTGGCAAAGGGGAGAGTGGGGCGGTCTGTCTCCCGGCTGGCATTTGGGACCTCTCTTTGGGCCTATGGGGGTGGGGTCTCCTGTTCCTGAGTGGGGCAGCTAAGTCCTCCCATCTGCTGTCATTTAGTCTTCCTTAACGAGGAGGATTCTTACAAAGAGAAGGGATTTCTGCCAAGGGCCCAGGGGTCCCACCGAGAAGTTAAAATGCAGGTTTGGCCAAAGCACTTATAGAAAGGATTTTAAAAAGGGAAAGACTGGCGCTTTTAAAGGCATGTATTTCAAACGCCCTGAAAACGGAAGAATACAAGCAGAGCACATCATTCTACTCCCCCCAAAACCAGATCCCTTGAGGTGGGTACATGTTCTGAGAAGAATTTTTTTGTTACGTGTTCAGCTGTGATGAGTCCCCAATATTCTTAATAAGTGTTGGAAGCCGAGAAGCTGTTGTCTCTCTTCGCACCTGTGCTGGGAGATGGCAGTTTGTGAAGATCCCCAATCCAACGGTTTCCTTTTCCAACCTTCCCTGGTCTGGAAGAGGGGCATTTGCGGAGGACCTTTTCTGGCAAGGACTGATTTCTTTGAGGAGCGTGACTGGGAGAGGAGCTGAGAGAAGAAAGGAAGCTTCGTGGGAGCAGCCAGGACCTTTGGGGAGACGATGAGGGGCGACAGCTGGAGACCAGCGGGGAGCGGCCAGGAGAGTCCGGAAGACACGGAGAAGGCGGCGGCGCAGCTAAGCAGCAGCTTTGCCAAAAGAGCTGAAATCACGACGCGTTGCACTGCTGCGACGCAGCTTTCAGAAAGAGCTGAAATCACGAAAAGCCCTTTTGAGGGCTGCTTGAGCTGCTGCTTAGCAGGAAAGAGCAATATCACGAAAAGCCCTTTTCAGGGCTACTTGAGCTGAAACGACGTTATTCCTCCTTCGTGTTTGGTCACTCCCAGGAGCATTGCCTATCTGCAGCCCCGCTTCCCTTGCTTCGCAGCTCATTGGCGGACTAGGAGGAGCGATAATTCCATGGCAGGATTTATTTAATAAAATAATGGATTTGTCACGGTTAGGCATGTGAGCAAAAGATTCTTCTCAGAAATGTTGCCCACCTCCAGGGAACTGACCGTTGGGTAGACCCGAGTTGCTTTCCCACCAGCCCAGCTGATCTCCAGAATGTAGCTGAATCTAATCTTCCCAAAATGCAGCTCTGTGTTCTAAGCCAAGCTTAATGGGCAAAGGGGCCTTTGTGCTGTGTAGATTCCTTCCCTGAGAACATTTTTAGTGGGAACTGTGAAGCTACAGTGTGACCCCCTCGACTTGTGTGCCTCCCTTTTTTCTGTCCCTCTCCTCGTTTATGTGATGTGGGAGTGACGTTCAGAACGGAAAAAGAAGATGGAGGATGCCTGCAACTGTATGCCTAGACACACACGAGGCTTTCCCCGTGTTTAGGATGCGAGTGCCACTGTCTCATCCCGGAAGAGTTCACCAGCTGCGGTGGTTCAGATGGACGCCCATCCTCAGCTTCGTTGGTAAAACCAAACCAAACTGGCCTTTTGGCCCTGACCCACCTGGCCTACCTGCTTATAGGATTGTGCCTCATGGGGCCCAGATGACCTGAAATCTTCCGGAGCCCGTGATGCGGGGAGAAGAGCCCCGGTCAATGGCTGGAGAGTCCCTCTGATGGGGGCTCATTGGGTGGTGACAGAATTCTCATCGGGAGGCAGTTCCCTCATTGGGCCTCTCCCACCCACCCCAAAGTCTACACTCGTGTTTGAGTGCCAGGCGTTGGCTGGCAGCTGAGGTGGCATGTTTGGCCTGCCCGCTTGCTGGCCTCCCTCGTCCTTGCTGGCCCTCTTCTCCCTTCCTCTTGCAGTGAGTGTGGAACCCCCCCCCCAAAAGCTGCCTCTTCAGCCTTATTGGGAACACTAGAGCCTTCACAGGTAGGTCTTGTTTCCTTGTCTTGCCAAAATGAATAACCTGGTTGGGCTGCCGAGGAACTGCTGCTCCTTCCCTGCCCGTTCATCCAAGCCTGCCCAAAATGGTTGTCCGGCTGTCCCTCCGCTGGTGTAATCTGCCTGAACCCCAAGAGAGCAAGCCCCCCCGGCCTTCAAGAGGGGCATAGGACAACCCCTCGTGCAGGGAAGGGATAGCCTTTTCGCCAATGGATGTTTTAAGCTGAGTGGTCAAAAGTCAAAAGGGGAGACTGGGAAATCTGGGCAGGTGCTCCGAAGGCAGCGCTGCTCTGACACGGGCATCCTTGTGGCTGACGGAGACACCTTCCTGGAACCGTCCCTGGCTGCAAGAAGCTGCCCTGCAACACACACGTGCCAAGCCTGGTGGCCCCCCACCCCCGGCCGCCCCCTGCCTCCCACTCCCGTGCTAAATCAGAATCCACTTAGTGATGTGGAGCGGGTACGCTTGGAAGGAGAGGAGTGCTGCTGCGGGAGAATTTTCTTTCTACGTAGCGGGAGGTTTCACAGAGTGCCCTCTCCCGGAGAGAAAGGTCTGTGCCCTTGGTAGTAGAAGTTTATAATACTCTTTCTTTCTTTAGAGTAGTCATATCCTGCTCTTCAGCCAAAAAGCTCCCAGAGCAGTTTACAAGTTTGGGAGATAATAAGCGTTGTACCCAGGAAGAAGGAAAGAGCCCGGGGTTCCTCAGTCTGCTTTGGGGGCACCAAGCAGAGCCCCAGGACAGAATTCAGCCTCTTGGAGTTGAATGGACAGAGTAACTTCCCAGCCAAGTTTCGTTTGGTTAGGTTTGTTTATATCACACCTTCCTCCTAGCATGGGGTGCGTCCCTGCAAAAACCCTTATTTCCCACGTATGATAAAACCCAAAAGCTCTCTTAAAGAACCTACCGTGGTTGGGGAAGTGCTGGAACCCCCCCTCCCGTTGGCCTGCAGTCACCGGCCAGCTTGCAGTCACCAACCCTCCACCTTTGTGGGATTGAGAGAGGAAGAAACTTTGGCCACCGAAGCAGTGAGCCCAGCAAGTTCTACCACCATTCCTAACCAGATGGGGACGATGGGAAAGGAAGTGGAAGGCTCTCAGAGCAAGGAACAGGGTGCCCCAGCTTACCTATGGTCCACCACCAGCAGAAAAGAGTATGGGGAAAACAAACTGGAACACAGAGTGTTCCCTAGTGAGGAGGCTCAAAGAACCCACCTTGGTTGGGGAAGTGCTGGAACCCCATCCTTCTCTGGGTCTGCAGTCACAGGCCAGCTTGTTCCTTCGGGGCTAAAGGAGGGGACTGCCTCAGAAAGCAGAGCCACAGGGCTCTCTGCAGGAATGGGGACATTTTCTTACCCACCTGCTCACCAGGGAAGAAAGGAGTACGGAGGGGAGGCATTTCCCCAGTGCACAGCTCCAGAGGCCATTCTGTTGCACGTCACTGAGAGGGGGGCTGAGGAACAGATCCCTGCCCACTCGGAGTGGCCAAGCCAAGCTCCCACCTTATGGGAAATGGGTTCATTGGCAGTGGAAACCATGCAGGCTACACCTCCTGCAGAGAGGCCCAGTCTAGCTAGAACAGCTGGAGGGAGGCTCAGAGCGTCACAGTCGCAACCAAGTTACACTAAAGGCTATGGCCCCAGTGCCCTCACGGCAGGGCAGGGGCCATCGGCAGCTGTGCAAGGAGAAGAGTCAGAACCCGCCTTAGAAACAGCTTCCATTACAGCAACGGAACAGCCAACGATGGGGCAGAAGATTAGCTTGAGCCAAGGGGAAGAACTTGGGACTGGACCTCCCAGAGAAACCAAGGCCCATGGAAGGGCAACTCTGTGGAGACTATTTTCTGCTGAACCATTTAGCAGCCAAGTGCCCACCCAACTTGGGCAGCAGCTGGTAAGAACCCAATGGCAGCCGTCTCCTACCCTTTCCACAGAAACTGCCAGCCCTGGACGAGGGAAGTTTCAGGTACAAACCATGAATCCAAACAAGCAGGGGACAACTGTCATTTCAAGACTAGGTGGTGGTGGTGGTGGTGGGGCTTTCTAGCTCTCTCTCTCAAAATCACCACCCATGGAGCAAATTAGCAAGAGAAGAGTCTCTCCAGGCATGGGTCTGAAATTGGGAACTGCTGGTAGATGAAGTCAAGGACTAGAAACAAAGGAATGCAAATCCCCCTTGGAAGGAACATCTCCAATGAGAGAAATAAGTACCGTTCCCAGTTGGGTGAGTAGGTCTAGCAGAGTGCCAGAGAGAAACAGAACAAGAGATTACACAGATTTTGATAAAGAAGAGATTTCCATCTTCTGGAATAAGACTATTGCCATATAAGAGGACTCCAGAGAAGACCAAAGCACATGGTCAAGGAGCTCGGACAATGTGTGTTGGTGCTGGCCATGTTTCTTCTACTTTGGTGCTTAGCAAGTCAGCTCTGAGGAGACCCCAAAACTCTTTTCCATGAGGAACAGAATCACTAATGAGCCCTGACAGCCCATCTCCACAGTCTCTGGAATCAGCTGCCAAAAGCTAAGTTGCCTCTCAGCCTGAAGGAATGACCTCCACTGCAGAAGGGAGAGCTGCCAGAGGAGCGAATGCCACAGAGAAGAGTGTCCTCTACAGGATGAACTGGGCTGCAGCTCTTGCTCAGGAAGACAGAAGTAGGAACAAGGAAAAAGAAACAAGCAAGGAGAGGATCACCTTCAGCCCAGTTCTGAAAGTCTGTTTTTGTTTAATCCTCCGTCACCACCTTCCCAAGGCCGATGTTGCTAAAAGAGAGAAGAAAAAAGCTAGGCAAAGAACGAGGAAGAAGAGATGGGCGTGAAAACCTTTGTGGACATGAGCATCTTGGGCAGCGGCTCTGTTACTTGACCTACGGCTGTACTGAAGAGTTACCAAAAGTATAATAGATTGGACCTGCATCTTCCTGCACCGGCAGGGGGCGAGCTTGCATTGCCTTTCTCAGCTCTTCCAGTTCCAGGCAAACTTTTCTGCCTTCCTCTTCTTTTAGAAAGTAAAGTAAATGATGTTTTCCCATTGATTACTACGATAAGGTTAGGGCAGAGAGTAGCCCAGTTACTTTTTGGTGCTATAACTCCCCTACTGTCCCAGCTAGCATGGGGGAATTGTAGTTTCCTGCTCTCTTATCGCTCTCTCATTGATTTGTTGCCAAGCACTACATTGTTATAGTGCTGTTACTCCACATCCTATGGAATAATCCTGGGGTTTGCAGTTTAGGGAGGGGCCTTTAGACTTCTCAGCCAGAGAGCTCTTGGGCCTCAGGAAACTACAAATCCCAGAATTCCACAGGATGCTGAAAGTGGATTAATAGTGCTATAGCAGTGCAGAGAAGAAATGGCCTCACTCTCTGCAATGCTAGATATTTGGGGGCTGGGGGAAATTTCCTTTGGGGAGCCCTGCCTCATCACCCGCCTCCCAGAGCTACACTTGTCTGCTGGGGAGCGGATTCTCTGGAGGTCTGAGCCAGTCGTTTTGCTGCGAAATGAAACAGAGTGTTCCCACAAGAGGAGAGGCATCACAATTGGCAGGCAAACACCCTAACAGCTCCTTAATGGAGGTATTTAGACTCCTTGTTTCTGCAAAGGACAGTCGCTGCTTTCCAAGCTCTTTGAAAGCCTGTAATGGATGGGAGGTTTCTTCTTCAGAATCTCTGTTGCTGACAAACAGGGTGAGAGGAAGACTCTCTCTCAGTTTTGTGGCCAACCTCATTCATTCCTCCCCTCCCTCTTTAGCTTTTTCCTCCCCCTTCCTGGCTCCATTTATAACTGTAAGCTGTCTGGGGCAGAGACTGTGTTTTCAGCATCTGCACTTTAGAGCACTTACCACGGGCCTGTCCCAGTTCCTCTGGGGGCCTTTAATGATGATGTTTACCATGTTTCCACACTTTCCGTGAACAGTGTCTTTCAGCTTGATGGGAAAAAGTGGTTCTGGCTGAGGAAAAAGGAAAAAAATAAGGCTCTGGCACAGCGAAGTCGAAATGTAGCCAGAGATTCTGGATTTGGAGAATTTATAATACAGTGAATAATTCACTGTATGTGTGGGAAGAAGGGTTGCTTGCTTCTTTCCTCACTCTTGAAAATTTATGACGTTTGCTTGCAAATAAACATCCCTTTCTATTGTGCATTTGATATCTGTCACCTCAGAGATTGCTCAGAGATATCTTTTCCCTGTAATTTTCCCCCAGCAGTTTAATTCTGCTTATAAACTCATCTTACAACACACGTACACCATGCAATCAAGAAACAATGTTGGTGAAATTCAATGTTTTTCCCCCAAAGGTTTGTACCTTTGACGCAGAAGTCCGCACTTCTTAGTAGCATGGAAGAATCAGAGGGGGAACTCAAAGCATGTGAGAAACCGTCTTTCTCACCCCAAAGGTTTCTTTCGCAGCCTCTTCCACATCACACTTTCCTCTTGCTGCTGCCTTTGCTTCCTTGCGGCGGGTTCCCTTGGCAGCAGGGGGCTTTGATCTCAGTGGGAGCCTTGAATCTGTCCTGGGCTTTACTCCAAGCTTCAAAGGGGCTTGTCAAGAAGCTGAACTTCAGGTCCCAAGAAAACCAGTGGCCCCAAAATAGGTTCAGCACCTTGCAGAGCCCCTCTAAAATTCAGACTGAAGCTCAGAGCAGATTGGCCAGCTTCCTGGCACGAGACCCACTAGTTGCCACTGGAAGGTTCTAGTTTGCCTCAGATTCCCCCACCCGTGGCCTATCCCTCTCCCTCTCCTTTATGTCTTCTACTGTCTCTTGGTTTCCTCGTTGTTGTGTGCCTTCAGGTCATTTCCAGCTTATGGTAACCCTAAAGCAAACCTATCACAGGGGTTTCTGGGGCTGAGAGAGTGTGAGGAGTGCACGGTCACCCAGTGGGTTTTCCACGGTTGAGTGCGGAATCAAACCCTGGACTCCAGAGTGGGAGCTCGTTGTCCAAACACTGCTGGTTTCCCCTCTCAAAAAACAAAAAAACAAACTGGAGCTCAAGGCAGCTTTCAGATAAAAAACGAATACAAAATACGAAAAGAAAATCAACATGAAAGTGAAATCAAACTATTAGCAGCCCTAAAAATGGTGTAAAACGTACTGTTAAAAATGTTTCAAAGGAAGTTTTTTTTCCCCCAGCAAACAAGCCAGTAACAGTACCCTCTGGAGAACCCGTCCCTTAAAAGCCTTCTGTTCGAAAAGCCTCTCGGGGTGGAAGGATGACCTCCTGGGGAGGGAGTGCCAGAGCTTAGGGGCAGCCGCTGAGAAGACCTGGCTTCCTTCCAGGAGGAGAGCCGCTCTTTCCAGGAAGAGAGAACGCCTGGAGAGGGGATGTGAGGCCAGGCACCTGCAGCCAGGGGGTCTTCTTGCCTAAAGAAGCTTGACGCCCCGCCTTTTAGTGGGCGGTGGTGGAGTGGAGCTTCACAGGGATTAGAGACCTGGGGCTTTTTGATTAACAGGGACAGTGACATTAGCTACCAGTGCTTCCCCTCAAGCATCCCTGTTCCCTCTGAATGTAGTTCAGTCCTTATAGCAACTGAGAGAAGACCAGTTATTCCCAGAAGCATTATGCTGCTTTGAGCTGACCTTCTTGTAATGCAAAGATTTTGGAAGTGGATTGGTAGTAACGGGGTAATCAAGACCCTTCGGCTTGACAAAAGACCTGCTCTTCACAGAAAGGAAAGCTGGCAGAAGGGTTTGTGATTCAGCACAGCTGCCTGAATTTGGGGCTGGATCATGGAACTGTCATGAGGCTAAGCACCTGCACTGCCAAATTTACCGCAAGTGTTAACATTGCCTGGTGTTTCTTCTATAGCCATAGTCTCAAGAGCACTTTAGGTTTGCATGACACCCATTTCCATTTCAAAACTGGATGAGGCTGCATTGAATCCAAGCCAGGGTTGAACGCAAGCCAGGATTGAGGCAGCATGCTGAACTCTTACCCCTCTCTGTAGAAAAGGACGCTTCCTCTTTACTCTCTCATTGGTCTTCTCTGGCCTTTTTTGTTTTTAAATGAAAACAGACACACACACCCCAAAAAAGTCTGGTCAGATCTGCCCAAAATCAAAGTTTCCAGAAGGGAGGAAGAGGAAACACAAGGCAGCACAGCAGTGCTACAAGGATGGAGAAAGCTGGCTGCTTCTGAGTCATCGTGTTGCACAGCGATCGGTGTAATTTAGTTACAGAGCAACCTGCACTGAAAGGAAGCACAAACCCAGGCTGTGGCGATGCTCTCCTGGCAGGAGTTGAGAGACAGAAGACAGAGTCACCAGGGCCAAGTTGACAAGAGGTGAGTGGCTTTCCGGAGAGGCGCTTGCAGCTGCTGCTGAATTGTGTGGTCGTGTGTCCGTCCTCTGCGCTTACTGCCTCTTTGCTCTCCCCACCCGGAGCTTGACAAGAGCTGAAAAACTGCCTGACATCGCGCACACGTCAGAGATTCGGCGTGGAGAGAAAAACCCCAACTCCTCCCGCAGATCCTTTCAAAAGGCATGGGGAGGTTCGCTCTGTCCACAGCCGGGAGAGAGGGAGAGAGCACAGCTGAGCAGCCAGCCAGGGCTCTGGGACTCTCTTAACTTTCCCAGCAAGAGAGAGAGAGGAGGCGATGGAATAAACTTCCCAGCCTATTCGGACTGAAGAGAGGGACAGAAGACCTGGAGAAGGAGATGGATGCTGCCTTGCTGCTGTGGACCAAAAGGAGCGACACTTGGAATTAGCAACAAATTAGCAGCCAGGCTCAGTTTGTCAGGCTGTCCTGATGTCCAAATCCCAGCGTATGCGCAAGGCGCTGGGAACTGTGCCTCGGCTCCTCTCTCCCTGACCTCCAGCTCCTTCTCCTTCTCCGGGTCAGGCAGAAATGAGGACTTTGGCTCTGTTGGCCCTCCCACTCTTGTGAAGCTAAGAAAGTGGACCACCTTGACTGGAACCTATCACCTTCAAAGAGACCATGGCCACCATGGGGGGCCACGAAGGCTACAACATCCAAGCCACCGCAGCCATTGCTGCTGTCACCACGTTCCTCATCCTCTTCACCATCTTTGGAAATGTCCTGGTGATCATTGCTGTCTTGACCAGCCGGTCTCTGAAAGCCCCTCAGAACCTCTTCTTGGTGTCCCTGGCAGCCGCAGACATCCTGGTGGCCACCCTCATCATCCCCTTCTCCCTGGCCAATGAACTGATGGGCTACTGGTACTTTGATAAGATCTGGTGCAAGGCCTACCTGGCCTTGGACGTTCTCTTCTGCACCGCCTCCATCGTGCATCTCTGTGCCATCAGTCTGGACCGGTACTGGTCCGTCAGCCAAGCCATTGAATACAATTCCAAAAGGACGCCGCGGAGGATCAAGTGCACCATCCTAGTGGTCTGGTTGATAGCCGCGCTTATCTCCCTGCCTCCGCTGGTCTTCAACGAGAACCCCAGCAATGCCAACAAGGATTCCAGGCGGTGTGAGCTCAACGAACAGCCCTGGTACATCCTTTCCTCCAGCACCTGTTCCTTCTTTGCTCCCTGTCTCATCATGATCTTGGTGTACATCAGGATCTACTTCATAGCCAAGCGTCGTAGCCGGAAGGGGGCCACCCCCAAGAAGGCCAAAGGCAAAACGGAAGAGGGGGTGCCCCAAATAAAAGCTGGACCGTCCAGTGAAACCTCTCCCAAGCAGGACCAACTTAAGACGCCAGGAGAAGGAGAACCCAATGGGCATCAGGTGCCCATCCAAGAAGGCGACCCAGCAGAGACTCAACCGACCGACAGGTTTTCCCTCGTGAGCCAGGAGGTCAAGGACACCGAGCTGGTCAGCCCTTCCCAGTCTCTGCCTGAGAAGAAGCTGTCATTAGGATCCATCCCGCCGGAAATCTCGTCCCGTGGAGGCATCAAGAAGAGCAATGGCCCCCCTCAGAGCTCCCCACCGGGCATGGACACCTTGGTCACTGCCAGAGGGGAGATTCTACTAGTGAGGCGAGTGAAGACTCTGAGTGCCAACCCTTGGAAGAGGAAGACTCACCTCAACCGGGAGAAGCGGTTCACCTTCGTCCTGGCCGTGGTGATCGGGGTCTTTGTGATTTGTTGGTTCCCTTTCTTCTTCCTCTACAGCCTCCGGGCCGTCTGTCCGGCCGAACGCTGCCCGATTCCTGACAGCACCTTCAAGTTTTTCTTCTGGATTGGCTACTGCAATAGCTCCTTGAACCCGGTCATATATACCATCTTCAACCAGGACTTTCGCAAGGCTTTCCGGAAGATTCTTTGCAGGCAGTGGACTCAGACAGCCTGGTGAGGGGAAGGCTGAGAATAAGAGAGCGAGAAAGGGTTGGGGGGGGGAGGCGGGAGACGATCAGGGGTGCACAGAGACTCCCGTAGGAAGTAAACTCAGCGTGCTATTCAAAGAAAACAAAATTCTATTTATTGGTTGGCTCTTGTGCCTGCAGAGAGGGGAGCAAGGTGAGTGCTGCATAGAAGCTGGCCTTTCAGAACGTGGATTTTGCTTCAGTTCCGTGTGTGTGTGTGTGTGTGTACACGTGGATGTGTGTGTGGTTGGAGATACCCGCAGACACACACGTATGTATGTATTTTCTGCCAAAGTATTTTTTCACTAAAAGACAATGTGCCACTGGAAAAAAAAAAATTCTTCTGACTGGTTCTTTGCCTCAAAGGAAACTTTTCTCTAAAACTGGTGGCTGAACCGAGGTATGATTGAGGGCTGCCAAGTTTGCAAAGGGATGCTGCAGCTGTGCAGGTAGTCGGAAGGGGGTTGTAGCTTGTTGGTTCTCCATGCTGGGAAAAGCTTTAGTTGCTAATTGCTGCCTATCAAAATGCTGTTAAAGGGACAGAAGAAACACAGACCCCTCCAGCTGGCAACACTCATGTTATCTGTGCCCACCCGTTTTGTTAGAAAAAGTCATCTGTTCACAGTAAGGCCTAAAACCCCATGACCTTTACATCCGTAAATATAAAGACCCTTCTCTCTTTCCTCCTCCCTCTCTCTGGAACCTAAGAATGAAAACTCTCTTTCAGGGACAAATGCAGCTGATCTAGAATCAGTTTATTCCAATGCCGTTGCCAGAATAAAATGGCTTGCTCCTCCACCTTTAACAGAAACATGGTATACATGGAAATTATGGAAATCAAATGACTTGCACATCAGGCTGCTGTTATAGGCATGGCTGTGGGGCTGGGAGCAAAAACCACCTGAATGCTGGATTTCCAATGGAGGGTTTGAGCTAAACTTTTGTTATTGTGTGCATTGGGTTACTGCCAGCTTTTGGCAAGTATTTGGCATGTGCTGTGGTTGTCATCTTTTAAATACCAGCCCTGCTCCCATGCATTTAGCAGCCTATCTGATTAGCCACTTTGATTCCCTGTCAGGAAAAGCTGTAGCCGCTACCTTTCTGCATGTGTGGCTGTGGTTAAAGGCCGTGAAACCAGACCAGTTATTTCTATGGTTCCTCATTTCTTTGCTTCCGGAGTCCCAAAAGATAACATCAAGGTCTTTTGTACAGACTGGGTAGAAACTGTGTGCATGTACAGAAGTGTGTGCCCCACCAAACACACACATCAAAAAGAAATACGCCGTAAGACTCATGGTGTATTTTGCGAGTATTAACCTTGCCAGCTGGTGTGTGCTCTTACATTCTTGGAAACAGCTTGGTTTGCAGAAATATACAGCCAAGCCTTTCCTAGAACTTGGAAACAAACGTTAGGGTTTCTTAGCTTGTCATTGTCGTGTGCCTTCAAGTCTTTCTGACTTATGGCGGCCCTAGGGGAAACTATCCCAGGATTTTCTTGGCAAGATTTGTTCAGAGGGGGTTGTCTTTGCCTTTCTCTGAGGTTGAGAGAGTGTGCCCAAGGTCATCTTGTGGGTTTCCGTGGCAGATTCAAACCCCGGTCTTCAGATTCATGGCCCAACGGTCAAACTACTGCACCAAAATCTCTTAGCCAATATATTCATGCTGTTTGGAGTACTTATGGGAATTGGGGCCTTAATGTAATAACTTTTTGAAGGTCTGCTTTTACCAGCATGGAGATAAGCACAATTACATTGTTAAGTTGGAAGCATCTCTGTCGTGGCGAGCTGAAAAGGTGGTCGTCTGGCTGCTCTTGACATGTTGGGGGGAGAGGTGGGTGGACTTGTGGTGGAAGGAGGAAAATGGGGGACGCCTCAAGCTCTTGTGAAATTGAACATCATGCTTCAATCCCAGAGGTGGCTGGGGTCTCCTATTGGAGAATCCAGCCCAGGGTTTCAGTCCAAACTTTAAAGGAGTTAATCCAAGGTGCTGAACTTTATTTGGGGATAGGGTGTGACACTGTGGATATCTCCTTTAAAGTTCAGACTAAAACCCAAAGCAGGTTTGCCAGCCTCTGCTAACATGGCAATCACTAGCCTCTACAGCCTAATGCCTTTTGTTCTCAAAGATATTTCTGTAAGGTTGCCATATTTGACCAATTGAACCATTGCATGAATCAGTTAAGAAAACATCTGATTGACCAACACCAGAGTGATTGTCACCCAGTTAAAGTAATCACCCATGATTAATTTTGAGAGTTTTCACTGGACTGAGTAGGAATTAATTAAAAGTGGCATAATGTATGTGGGAAAGTAGGAAACTAACATTGTGTCTACATCAGATTTTTTAGTCATAATTTAGGGCAAACCCACTGAAATCAATGGGGCTGAAGACTACTGTTGGGTCCCAATGAGTTCCATGGATGTCCGCTGATCTTAATATGACTAACTTTGGGTCCAACCCTTTCGAACTAAAGAGCAAGGGGAAGGGCAGAGGGTAGATTGGGATCTACAAGGGGATCTCTGGGGTGATGTTCTCTGGCTGTGGGATTATGGGAGTTGCACTTCCAAAAAGTGTTTTTCCCAAGCTTTCGGGGAGGGGAGGTCCAGTCCCATTGTCTGCAGTCTACCTATCTCTGGTTTGGAGTAGGAATGTTGAGCCCCCTACCCTTCCAATATTTTGCACCCAGCAAATGGGAATTGCAAGATAGCCTAGACATAAATGGTCCCAGTTTGGCAGGACCAGTCCCAAATAATCCCCTCTCATCCCACTTTTTCATTTCCTTTTAAAGTGTCCTGTTTTTTCTCTCCTCCTCCCACTGTCCCCCTTTTCCTCAGCTTACTTCAGTTCCTGCAAAATGAGTTCAAGGTGCAAAAAGCAGTTTGCAACCCATTAATACAGCCGATGGGAGATGGGAGAAGGGTCTAATCTTGCCCTTCCGGACGGTTCAGGCAAAAGCAAACTGTTGAAGCCTCTCTTAGCTTGTGGGTTCTTCTTCACTGCCAATTTTTTTCCTTCTTGGCCACACTCTGGTGTTGCTTGGCTACCCGTATTCCAGTTTTCATCTGAGAAATGTTGGTAGGTATGGCATAGGAGTGTGGGAATTATAAACTGAAATAGTTGAAGACTTTTCACCCTTGCTGCAGAAGACGGAGACCTATCTTGGTTTTCCAGGCCTGTCTAGCAGATAACGCTTGCTCTGAGACTGAACTTTCCCCTTGCAGTTTACACAAGTTCCTGTATTAAAATATGTAGAAGCCTAAATCTACTGAGCAATTAGTTGGAGGCCTCCTTTCAGTCAATCTGACTGTTTTGCTTGGCAAATCTTGCTGACAATTTAAAAAAAGAAAAAAACAACCTCTCAGATCAAGTGGAGTATTTTTATCAATTAATCAGATTCTTTTTTTTAAAAATTGCTGAGATGAAATGAGCAACGGTTTACAACAAAACAAAAGGATGTTTGTAAGTGCTTAATTATAAAAAGAAATGCCCGACGCATTGTTTGACAATAACAATTCCACCTCCCTTGCGCACATAGTTGGGGATGCTTCTTCTCCACTGTTTCCTTTAACTTTCTTCTTTAGAACTATTTCAGTGCTTTTGTTAACTGAAAAATTATATGGCTTTGATTTGATTCTTCAGAGACAGTTGCAGGAAAGCATCTTTCTTAGGGAAAAAGGTTCCAGTGTTTGGAGTTGTGATTCTGAGCTTTCAGTGGACCTCGAGCAGGGCTAGAAATGGGAGCCAAGACTCAGTCCTTGAAGTTGTCAGCCTATTACTTTAGATCATGGATGGTGGGCAAATTGTGGTCCATGGTTCCTATGTAACCCCTGGATCCCACTTATGTGGCCCTCTTACCAGACCCCCAAAGTCCCCAACCTCCAATAAAAAAAACCTGTGATTTTGAGACAGTTTTTGCCCTAAGATCACGCAGAAAGCTTCAACAAACAGGTGAAAACTGGTGAGAATACCCCCACCCACAAGCATCCCAGAACTTTCTCCAAATACTTCTGGTTTTCTTCTGCAATCCTTCTCAAAATGGCCACCATAGGTGATGACACATCACATCACTTCCTGTGGCCATTTTGAGAAAGCCTGTAGTAAAAAAAAGAGAGAGAGAGAGAGAGCTACTTAGACTTGTTGCTGGGAATTGTCCCCTGCCTCTCCTCATAGAAGCCCATGAGGATTATTGGTTTAAAGCAGGGTGGCCAACCGGGAGCCTCAAATGCCCCTCACTGGATCTCAGAAGGCCACATTCCTCCACCAAACCAATACCCCTGATTTTTTTATTTCCGTTTTTTCCCCCCTTCAAAATCAGCAACTTCTGCATGAGTACTTAAAACTGTAACCCTGTGCTACCTGGTGGATTTCAGCCAGACAGCCCTCCCTACAACCCCCCCTTACCGGTGAGCAGCTGCTGGGATCGACAAAGGTCTGTTTCCCTGCCGGTTGAGAAGCAGCAGCCTGGCCTCCCCTTCCTCCCCCTGGGCGATCTCTGGTGCAACCGGCAGAAAAAGAACCCCTGGCACAAATCCCCCTTGCGCCAGAGATCGTTTGGGCGAGGGGGATCGGGACACCAGGTGTCTCCTCCTTGCTCGACAGGGAACGGCCCCTTGCCGATGGCAACAGCTGCTCGCTGGCCTTTGAGGTCTGGGGAAACTTCCACAGTTATGTATTCACAGCAGTTACATATTCGTAACTGCCCCAAAGAAATCTGTTCAATGTTTCCTCACATTCCTTACCTTCTGCTTTGCAACACCTCCCTCTGTGCCCACCATGTTCTTTAGAAGTTCTTGGGGGGCATTTTAAGGGGAGGAAATCCAATTTCCTTTTTTTTTTTTTAAAGGTATTTGTGGTGGAGGTCTCTAGAAATATTGGAAGTCTCTAGAAACATTTTCTCACTGTTAGGGTGCCCTATTGCTACACAAAAGGGAGAAACTCACTAGGTACTTCTCTTTTTTTCTCCACTTAGAGAAGCACAGGAGCCCCAGAGGGAGAAAAAATGGGCAACCTGATTCATCTTTAATTGGGTTGCCACTTTTAAAAAAACTGCTGCTTCTGTCCCTTTAGCAGCAGCTTAACATGCATGGATTAAGCTGACAATGTTTTTCTTTGTACAGACAGAAAGGCTGAGTTCTGTATGTGAAGCTGGGGTTGAAGGCAAAAAAGCAACAGCAACTCTCAAACAAGGCAGCCAATCTCCATGGTGTAAATGGCTGCCAACTTTCCTCTGGCAAGGCTCCTGTCTCTTTAACAGCTGTACAGAAAGTGGGATTCTAGTGAGCAAGGTTTCTTTTTATCGTCAGTGTAAATGAGCAAAAACAACAACAACAACAAATTACTGTGCACATAGATGTTAAAGGCAGCGGAGCCCGTCTGGTAAGAAAATGGCGGTCTGACGCTCGAGTGGAGTCACTGAGCCAATGTTGGCAACCCGTATTTTGGAACATTCTTCTGCTGAACATCGGCATCTGTTGAAACTAATGACATGAGGAGACAGAAGAGAAACTGGATTTTTTTCTTGGGATGGGAAAGAATATTTGTCTGGATGTTTTCTTCTAGTTTTTTTTTCTTTGTATGGCTCATTAAGGAAAAAAAATATTGAGGGAACCCATTTGCTGAAATGCTTTCCCTCACAACCAGCACCAGAATAGATTCATTTTGCTAACTGCTTCTCTCTGAGCCTTTTCTGTCTGCACGGTCGGGCCACACGGGTTCTATTTGATCATCTTTCCCCCGTGTTAGTTTCCAAAATCTGGATTGATGCAGAGAACCTTTCCAGATCTCCCCTCTTCCCCTCGCCCACTCCCATAAATAGATAAAAAATAAATATTTTCCCCCAAAATTTCATGAATCTTACATCACTGGGGTAAACAAGAGGTTTGGAAACTGCCGGAGGCTTGAATGCTGATACATGCCTTTGTGTGGGTGGCAAGTTTCTAATAGATAAGGCGATATCTATATCTTGATTCGGTACTTTTCAACAGATGCTGTGGTGAATGTCAAGGCTTAGGTTTATCAGCAGCCTCCCTCCATGAGAAAACAGACAATAATGGAGCAAATGTTGTGGGCTGGGGTAGAGGGGAGTCAGCTCAGCTGAAAATAACAGTCTCTGCTTGGAAGACCCCATTGTAGGAATAAAGAAGATGGTGGGGTCTGTTGCCTGTCTGCATTGCAAAGTTAAAGTGCTTTAATCCTCGGTCCCTTTTCTTCTGGGCACTTTAGGGGGAAGTCCCTTCCTCCCAGACTACAAATCGCAGGATTATGGAAAACAGTCACCTAAAAAGCTGGTGCAATTCTAGGTTGCATCAATAGGAGCATTGTGTCTATGCAAAGGGAAGTAATGGCACCACTCTGCTCTGCTTTGGTCAGACCTCGGCTGGAATGTTAGGTCCACTTTTGGGCATCACAGCCCAGGAAGGATATTCACAAACTGGGAGGTGTGCCGAGGAAGGGGCTTGAGGTGATCAGAGGTCTAGAAATGAGAGCTTCTGAGGAATGGCGTAGGGAGCTGGGTATGCTTAGCTTAAGGCCATTTCTGCACGAGTCTGTTGTAGTGCGATGATTCCACTTTTTAACCTCCTATGGAATCCTGGGCTTTGTAGTTTAGGAAGGGGCCTTTGGAATTCTCAGCCAGGGAGCTCGTTGGCCTCGGGAAACTACAAACCCCAGCATTCCACAGGATGTTGAAAGCAGAATAATAGCACTATAACAGTGTAGTGCGGAAGTGGCCTGAGAGGTGATATGATAATCTTATTTAAATACCCAAAGCGTGGTGGAAAAAATTGCCAACCCCACACATCAGATAACCTGAGAAGTACTAAGAACAGTTCTTCTCATACTATCTGATATGGGGGGGGGTGCCAATTATTTTTTCTCCCTAGTGGGCCAGAGACTAGCCCTGCATTTGTGCCCACTGGGTTACAGTTGCTTCTTTCTCTTTTGGAAAGTTGCTGGGGACCGGCCGTCAATGCACCGCTCCGGGGACCACCACTTTGAGTAGCGCAGATGTGGAGCAGAGGGAGCAGTCTGGTTTTCGGCTGCTCCAGAGACTAGGGTGCAAACCAATGGATTCAAATTACAAGAGATTCAGCCTAGACATTAGGAAGGAACCACAGGGGCCATCTGGTCTAAGCCTCTGCCATGCAGGAAAACTAAACTGAACACTTCCAAGAGATGGCCATTCAATTGATTTCAATCCATTGAAAGGCCTCCAATCTATTTCACTGTTGAACAGCTATTTAAAATGTTCTTATTAATGTTTCGGTGTAGTCTCTCTGTTTGTAATTTGAACCTGTTTGTTCATGTTCTGGTCTCTGAACCAGCGGAAAACAAGCCTGTGAATCAGGAAGTCAAGCTTAGGAGGTCAGATTTGGGGAGAACTTTCTGACAGTGGAATAACCTATGCTGAAAGATGGAATGGTTGTGGGAAAGAAGTTAGGTGCCCACATCTCAGAGGTGCTTTAAGAGTGATTCATGGATTCACAGAGTCGCAGAGCTGGAAGAGCCATCCAGTCCAACCCCATGAAGGAAGAGACAATAAAAGCACTCCCAACAGATGGCCATCCAGCCTTTGTTTAAACACCTCCAAAGAAGGAGACTCTGAGGCAACATATTCCACTCTTGAATTGCTTGCTCTTATTGTCAAGAAGTTCTCCCTAATGTTAATGTGGAATCTCTTTTCCTGTAATTTGAATCCATTGCTCCAAGTCCTAGTCTCTGGAGCAGCAGAAAATAAGCTTGCTCCATCTTCCCCATGGCATCCTTTCAGATATTGAAACATTGCTATCATGTCACCTCTTAACCTTTCCTTCTCCAGGATAAATGTGCCCAGCAACATAAGCCATTGGGGTTGCTGCATGCCAGGAAGATGGTCTAGATAGGCCCTGGGATTATCTTCCAATGCTATGATTTTACAACAACAACAGTTTGAAAGATGGCTGTTGTACTTTAGATCTTAAAATGTGACATTACGAGTTAGCTGTGCTCAGACATTTGCCGAGGCATACAGTGCAACCATGCATGTGTGTTTATTTCTCTCACTTCCTTCCCTCACCTCCTAAATTAGATCTTATACTGAATGGTAAGATCAGATCGCTATAAACAGTTGGGAAATAATTTCCGTTCTGGGATCTTGAACATATTTGTGGCAAAATCAGGACTATGCTGTGCTATTCCAAATAATGACATTCAGAGCCAACTGGAGTGGGTCTGGCAGCTCTGTGCTTTTCCAGATCTGTATAGAGTTTGATGCACTTTTCAAAACAACATTCCTGTCATAAAAATACTGAGGGTTTTTGCAAAAGAAATTCCCCCCAGCCTGCAATTAAGTGCTAAGCAGCGTAAGCAAAGGAGTTCATCTTAGGTGCCAAGATGCTTAGAAACACTGAACCAAAAGAGCTTCATAATTCTGAGCTTAAGAAAAAAACAACAACGGAAACATGTTTATTTTAAGTAAAATTTCCTTGAATTATGCAGGAAGATTAATTCCCCAAGTGCCTATCTACTGCTCCTTGGGTCGCCAACTTTTCTGCTGAACTCTGCAGCTGTGCCTCTTAGCCCTGGCTTGACAAGTAGGTGGAGCTTTGCAGTGGAGTTTTGTAAGTGGAGTTTTGCAGATTAATGCTCTCTTTTCCTGCTAGCTGTTGCACTTCTGGGACCTGCTCAAAGTCACAGCTACAGGAGCCGGCTGAAAAGTTGGCAACCCTGAGTGGCCTTGTCTGGAAGGCCTGGGCAAGGGGTCCAAGATGGGACAAAGGGACTGACTGAGATGGCTTTAAAGGGGGATGAGACACATTTGCAGAGTGGGGAGCTCATTTATCAGCTGTGGTAGCTGGATGGAGTCTGCATGCTCAGAGATAATATACCTCGGGACAGAGGAGCGAGGGGAAGTCTTGCTTTCATATCTTGCTTTAAAATGTCGTTTAAGTTGGATGGTAGCCACTGGGAAGCCCAGAAGGAGAAGATGAAGGCAAGGCTGCCACCACTCTGATGTTCCGATAGCATGATGTGCAACGCCCCTGAAGAGCAGGTTCTGTCCAGCGGCCAAGGCTGAAAACGCACCATGTTCTGGCTGCCGTTAGAAATCAAGAATTCTAGATCGGACAGACTCTTCACTAGAGCGAACAGGCTCTTACATTCCAAGGGTGGTTGTAGTGGCTTCCACGATACTAAATCTGCTCTGAGTTTTAGTCCAAACTTTCAGGCTGCTATCCCAGGGGCCGGCTCTATCCCTAAATTAGGCCATTTCTGCCCTACACTATTATAGTGCTGCTGTTCCGCCCTGTCGAATTCTGGGGTTTGTAGTTTATTGAAGCCAAAGAGCTCTCTGGTTGAAAATTCTAAAGGCCCCTCCCCAAACTGCAAAACCCAGCATTCTCGAGGATGTGGGAAGTGGAATCATCGCGCTATAACAGGCTAGTACGGAAATGGCCTTAGATTCAGCGCTTGGATGGGTTTTTTAAAGTTTGAAATGAAATATGGTGTGGTTGTAGCACCTCACTGACATGGAAGCACCGATCATGTCTTTTGAATCTTAGAAGGAGGTGCCTCTTTTGAGGCCATTTCCACACTAGCCTATTACAGTGCGATGATTCCACTTTCAACCTCCTCTGGAATCCTGGGGTTTGCCTTTCGGGAGGGGCCGGCCGGTGGTGGTTTTCATGGGGTTTTCCTAGGCAAGGAATATCCAGAAGTGGTTTTGCCAGCCCCTTCCTCTGAAATATAGCCTGCGGCACCTGGGATTCCTTGGTGCTCTCCCATGCAAGTACTGACCAAGGCTGACCCTGCTTAGCTTCCAAGATCAGCCAGAATC
The DNA here is from genome assembly GCA_948474755.1 of Ctenosaura bakeri. Lineage (NCBI taxonomy): Eukaryota > Metazoa > Chordata > Lepidosauria > Squamata > Iguanidae > Ctenosaura > Ctenosaura bakeri. The sequence continues at coordinate 135,510 of CAOLHI010002403.1, read as the reverse complement.
TGGCGCTTTTAGTGTGTTTAGGCCATAATTACATCCCTATAAAAAGATTCTCACCAAACTACACTGCCCAGAATTCCCTGGGAGAAGCCATGGACAGCTCTGCCCTTTCCACGGAGAGAGAAAGGATCAATCTGTTGGATTTCTGCCTGGTGTGACTCGATGGATGGAAATCCCCCTGGGGGAAGGAGAGCAGGAATGAGAGGGTTGGTGGATGAACCCATTTCTGCAAAGGGCTGTAAACCTGACTCCTTCATTGACAGCATGCTGAGGACTTTTAGAGGTCTCGGTGTTTACTTTAAAGATAAGGAGATGCATTCTGGCTGACGGATAAACAGCTCCAAAATCCAACGTGGGAAGAGAAGAGTCCTCAGAGCTGGGGAGGATGCTTGCAGTAGTAATAATAATGTGGTCTTGTTTTTAAAGGAACAAAATGTTTCCAAGGTCAAGACAAGCTATTTATAGAATTAACCATGGATGAGGCTTTGAAAAGATCCACATCCAGAGCTACTCTCCTACTTTCATCAGGACGAGACCCCATGATCTCTCGACTCAGCACTGTTTCAGGTCTTTGGTGCACTTTGGTGTTAGCGCAACTGCCGTGGTTGCAACCTGGAGGTTTTGTAGCTTGCGCACCCTCTCACATTTCGTGGACGAAAATGGGACATGTGTGGCCAAGCAACATCAAACTGGGGGTTAAAAAGGCAAAAGGTATTAATGAGGAAGAACAAGCAACCTGGGAGGTGGTTTACTTTTGGTTCAGCTGGCCGGGAAGGGGCAAGACTCTTGCCACCTTTTCCTCTCCTCCCTGCAGAGTTAACTGAGGCCATTTCCACCCTGCACTGTTATAGTGCCCTCGTTCCACTTTCAACATCCCGTGGAATGCTGGGGTTTCCCTTTACGGTGGCCCAAGAGCTCCCTGGCTGAGAATTCAAAATGCCCCTCCCTAAACTGCAAACCCCAGGATTCCATAGGAAAGTGGAACAATAATAGCACTGTAGCAGCGTAGGGTGGAAATGGTCTGAGTGTAAGCAAGTTCTGGGATTTGAACTCAGATTGCAGCCATGGGAGTAAGTTGGGGACAAGGGGAGAAAGTGGAGAGGGGGGAGAGAGAGAAGCTGGGACATTTTAAAAGCGGAAACAGTGGGAGGATTAACAGGGACTCTCCTGGCCAAAGTGGGACGGTTGAAGGGGGTGTGAGTTTGGGGCGGCAGTTGAGCTCTCTGGCATAAATTCCTAAAAAATTCATCAGGGAACTGCAAATCTAAGGATCTACAGGCTGAAGGAGTGGCACTGAAAGTGGTCTCATGGTCCTCTAATTGGAGATCTTGGAGCTCCCAAAGCACTTTTCTCCTTTGCACGAGCAGCTGTGCCGGCCAAGCCCTACGGACCAAGACCAGGGGGTAAGAGGGGGAGAGAGATCCCATTCTTCTTCTCTGCCACACTCCTAGAGACAGTTGGCTTAAAAATCCCTGCTTCAAAACAAATCTGCTATTCAACATAGAGGAAAAGAAAAAAAAATAAAACCTCATAGGCACAAAATGCTAAACGCCCTCCACCCACACGCGGCTGCTTTTCCAAGAAGAAAATTACACGGGGACTTCCTATCACATCACTCCAAGGTAATGTGTAGTTTACGACCCTCAGGGAGCCATGGAAATGGTTCCTGAGATAATGTATGCTTAGCTCTCAAAGCACGGGAAGGAAAGAAAAATAAAAGCCACAAGCTAAATGCTAAGCAAGCAGCCTCTTCGCCGCAGTAGATCCTGGAGACTTAAGAGGCTGGAAAAGTTCCAACCAAAGAGGTCCAAAAAAGTTCCAGTCAGTCTTTGGGGACCCGAGTGACGACCACTGGCAGCCGCTGGCTCCCACGTAGGGTTCCCAGATGGAGGGGAGGAATCTCAGGGCAAGGGCACTATCTTTAAAAATCTCCTGCTGCCTCTGCTAGCTTGCACCTTCTTCCTCACCACGCTCTGCAGATGCTTCATCAAATGCATCTTGGTTTTCATCTGTGAAACTGCTGAGTGGGGATCTGAACCTGGTTAGGCTGGAATCCACCCTCAAACCACTATGCCATGCTGGCTCTTTCCAAATATTAGTCTGGATTTTTCAAGAAACTGTCCAAGGTCCTGAACTCATTTTGGGGAAGCGGTTCCAGGAAACAATTGCAAAAACTTTGGGGTAGACTTGAAGGGAAGCCGAAACTTTGGGGGACCCAGCTAAGAAAGCTGGAAGACCCTCTCAGGAGTGGAGGGAAGGAACCAGAGACAAGGAGAGGCGGTTTGGCAGAGCACAGCTGGCCTGCCGCAAGGGGTTAAAGCTTGGAAGATGCTGCTTTTGGGTCTGCAACGTCAGATCCTCTGGGGATTTCTTCTCTGAGCCTGCAACTGCTTCCCACACATATTGCAGGGCTTCTGATGGATCGCTCAGCAGATTGCTTTTCCTCTGGAAAGAGAGGCTCCGCTTTCCCACAGGCCACCGAGGAATCCCCTTTCCCCCAAGCCAAAGAGCAAGACGACCTCTGAAAGATGGGCACAATGTGAATGACCATCCAGTGTAGTCTGGAGAATTAATTCAGAGGTTGGGGAACGTGCATTTCAGGTACTACAGCTCCCAGCATCTGACTCAGAGCTTAAGGAAGTTATAGTACCCTGAATCACTTCCCCCAGCCTCTGAAAGTCTAATGAGACACAGCTTCTGCACACGTGCAAAGTGATTTTGTGTCCATTGAGGGCCAATGTCTACTCCTAGCTGCCCTCCCAACACACATTTGCGATTTTATTTCATTTTCCACATTGTGGGATCCAAGACAACGTAGTACATAGGTTAAAATAGACTAGAGCTAAAACAATTTATAGTACCAAAGGGGTTTTCTTTAAAAAAAAAAAAAATTAAATAAGCAAACCAGTTCAAAACACTAAGTTAAAACAGTTTAAGAGAGCATTTTAAAATAGAATAATGAAGATAAAACTGTAACCAGCTCCCCTGCATTAAAAGAAATCATAGAAATCTGAAGATCAAAGCCAGCAACTTGAAATCAGCTTCAGGGACCTCCCCACATAGAGCACGTTACAGATCCTCCAGCATTTCACAGATGAAAACTGGGACACGTGTGTGTCCAAGCAGCAACCGGGGCTGGTTATGATGGCAAAAGTTATTAATAAGGAAGGACACGCAAGCTTGGAGAGGCTGCAGCCATTTGCTTTTGCCTGAGCCTACTGGAAGCGGAAGACTTTGCCCCCTCCTCTCCTCCCTCCTCTGCTGAATTAATTGAGTGCAAATTACCCTTTTCACTTTGAACTCAGTTTGCAGCAACAGAAGTAAGCTGAGGACGAAGGGTGAAAGCGAGAGGAGGAAGGAGAAACTGGGATGCTTTAAAAGCAGCTGAAAGAGTGGGAAGGTAGGGGATTAATTGGGACTCTCCCTGTCGAATCAGGAGAGTTGATGGCATGATAGCCGTCTAACCAGGAGACCTTGGGTGGAGAGGACTGGTGCTTCCCTCTTTTCCTTGCCTTTCGCCTTGTTATGTTCTGCTACATTTAAAAGCAGAGTCGGTTTTCCATCCACCGGCCACTTAACGGACGATATGAAGAGCATAGTGGGGAACATCTAACACCCTCTGTGCTCCCCCCCACAGTCTCTATAAATACACAGATGTTTCTGCTTGGCGTAATAACATTTTCAATAACCACTTTATTAACTTCAGGAAGCAACACTGATTTGAGGCCATCAGGGAACTGCACTGGGGCTGAAGAACAAACACCGCTGGCTTGTTTGTCTTTGAAAGGGGCTTCTTTCGCTACGACTTGACTCCTTGCAGTCCTCTGACAGTTTCCTTCTGTTGGGGACCACTCATCGCCATTCCCTCTAACTGCCCTGATTAGGCAGGGAGAGTTCCACGTAATCCTCCGTCTTCCCGCTTTTCCAGCTGCTTCTAAATGTCCATGGTGCCCAAGTCCCACGGAGGGGTGGGGTGGTCCCCCAAACCCCAATAGTTGTCTAGCCAGGATTGCCAGAGTGAAAGCTGGAGAGGTTTTCTGTACCTTTAATGGTTGTGTAGAAGAGGCAATTGCAGCAGGGATTGCTTGTCACCTGGTTGCATGGGAAGCAACAGCCGCTGAAGTCTCCTCGTCTGCACCATCATTAAAGGTACAGGAGTCTTCTCCAGTTTTTAGTTTGGCAACTCAGTGCGCACCCCCCCCGATCTGGATCATATCACCCCCCCATCAAACAGTCCCATTTTTTTTCAGGGAAAATGTGGATTTCCTCAGCCCTCCAAGGGGTCTGCTGATTAAAATGCTTTTGCTGTCAGTTACTGGAGTTCATGCTCTTCAGTGTTTTCTGCTCAGAAAAGGCAGTTTTCTGTGAAAGAAAATTTCCTTGTGCACTCCCCTGACTTTTTGTGCAGACTAATTCCTGAACTTCTACGATCCCCACCCGTGCAGGATTCTCCTTGTTTTCTCAATATTTATGAATATCCTTTCCATCCCTATGCAGAATGACCACGTTCAGTACGATGCTGGAGACGCTGAGTTGTACGTGTGGTGCTGTAGGTCACTGGATGGGGTCACATTCCCATTCACCACAGGGGTTGCGTTGTACCCTCACTGCACACAGGTTGTGATAACTCAGCATCCAGAGATCTGCACAATGCAATCTTGACGGAGGCTCTCAGCTGATGCATAATAAATAAAGGCCTTAGAGCTACGTTGCCTTCTGTTGACTGTCCTCATTTCTCCAATTCTGCATCCTCTGCTTTATTTTTAATTCCCTCTTTTTTGTCGCTTTCCTAGAAATCTACGTGGTTCTTTGCAGGGCTCACGCTGTGCCATGGCTCCATCCCGTCCCCCCAACCCTCCCTTTTCTACCATGTCTTCAAGAATGTGTCTCCTCCCCCTTCAAGGAGCACGTTCCCTGAACTTTTGGGAAGCGTTGCCCCCTTCCCTCTGCCCAGTTATGCACCAGCTCATATTTCTGTCTCCAGCCCTGTCCCTTTGTCCTTTCTGGAGAGGGAAGCAAGCTGGAGAACTTGGAAGCGATGCCTCCTCCCGAGGGCTGAGGCCTGCTGGTCCAGAGCCCATCTTCAGTACTTGGGGCGAGCACTTAATGAGCTGCTCAGCCATGGGGGTCATGAGACCCCAAGATAACCCACCAGTTCACCCCTGTGGCTGCTCTGAGGATTGCCTGTGTCTGCCCTTATTCGCACTGTTGCTCAAGCGGAAGACGTCGCGCATTCTTGAGAGGAAATGTGCTCCAGACACTGGCCTGAGTCCCGTGGTTCAGGACTGGGAATCAGAAATCTCTCAGAAATGGGCAAGAAAACAGCAGCTGCTAGAAAACCTTTGCCATTGGTATTGGTTGGTATTTTCCTGCTCCTTCCCTGGACTCAAGGAGACCGCTGGAGCACTCCAGAGGGTCACAGCAGAAGATGTCATTGATCTGCTCCTGGTGATAGGCGCTTAGCCAAAGGCTTTTCTCGTCCCCTCTGTTCCCCACCAGCAATGGGGAGCGGGGAGGGCTATCCCATTGCAACACTGAGTCCTGATGGTGGCCTCAGGAAAGCTATCATGGAGTCCCACATGTTGAACTCTAATGCTGCACTCAGCCACGTACGAATAGTGCAATTTGTCCAGTATTGCCCAAGCTGACCTTGCCTGTGGCTTGAATGAAACATAAATCTGACTGACAGAACCTGCAGGCTGCAACCCTTAGCACGGGTCACATCCCAAATTCCACGCAAAGTGGGCTGAACTTTGTGATCCCTGCCTTTGCTCCAAGTTGAAATTTGTTCTCTTGCACATACAGTTCTACTTTCTTGGTCAATCCTTAAAGTCCATGTTGTGCTGAAGTTATGCCTATGATGCCGCTGCAAATCACTGCACATTGCACACCTTGGACATTGCATATGGATTGCGTGGTTGCATATTGTACATTGCACATCATCGCATGATGCACATTTGGTTGTGCAACCGAGGTGTAACTCTGTGACAATAAAGTAGTACTACGTGTCCTCGACACAGGATCTCAGCCAGCTCTTTGTCTGCAGTTTTCAAAGAGGCAGCCATGTTAGTCTCTTGCAGCATAAAAAGGAGGGAGGAAACCAGAGAGGGAAAAGGTTGTTTGTAACAACTTAGCTCCAGGTTGTGAGGGTGTCTGAGTATGTGAGTTGCTCTACTGCAGTTAAAGCAAGCTCTGCATTTCCAGGTTTAATAACTAGCCATGACATGGGTGCCTCTGGGTCCACCCTGCTGCTGAGCCGTGATGTCGCATAAGTCTCTGAGTCTGAATGCGGGTTATTACTTCCCCAGCCGTTTTTCCGCTTGGAGATTCCAAAGGCCAAGAAGCAAAAGTCCCATTTTCAAGAGCTTGGGCAGGACACAAAGTTCTCTGGTCCACAGAGCTGGGAAACAGTCCAGGATGACCATGTGTGGAGCAGAGGGCATGTGAAAGAGAACAGCAATGTTACTAACGGCACACACATTTCTTAACACGCCTGCTCCTTTGCAATCCCAGAAAAGGCTGGGTGAGAGGCCGGGTGAGCACACACGTTCCCGAGGGTCACAGCTGTGGTGGCTGGAAAATCTGAGCTCTCACTCTATGCTGTCCCCACCCCACTCCCTCACCTCGTTCCCTGTCCCTTGTTCCGTGATTATTTGCAAGTTTCTTCAACCCCTGCCCTGCCCTGCCCCGCCTCAGGCTCTCTAACCAGGTTGTGCAGCCCTGTAAAAACCCACCTCTCGCCCTTCTCTTCTGCCACCCAGAGTGTTCTTGTTCGGTGTTCCAGCCAGATAGCCTGGCAGGCTCTTTCCCAGGCCGCTCCATTCCATTTCCCATTTCCCTCAAACTGATCAGCCATTCAGCATTTGGTGGCTAGTGTGCCTCCCCTTCAGCTGTGCTGAGAATGGTGTCCCTGTACGACCCCAGCCCCACAGGCATTTTTTCTAAACTTCAGTTAGCCTTTGCGATGGGGGTCCCGAAAACATCCTGGTATCTCTTGCCTTGTTTCAGGGGCACTGTTTCAGCCCTAATCTTGACAAAACTCACCAATGGAGTTTGCCAGTAATATATATGATTCCAAACTCTGCTGGCAATCTCTGGCTTTTCGGGAAGATAACTGCATTGTTCTACCTCTCTGGACTCTGCTGTTATGGAAGATTGCCTTTCTGATCATAAAGAGGAAGTCAGTTTGGAAAAAAATACAAAGAGAGAGAAGGAGAGAGAGATAGAACACCACTGTCTTATCTTTCTGAATTGTTATTGTGTCAAAAAGATGTGTTCCCCTCCCCAGAATGCCTTCTTGCTTTTGTCCAAACGCCATGGCAGAATAAATTCCCTGCTTATCATCTTGTAATTAATCTAGAGTGAATGGACTTAGCTGATAAGTCAAGACGTTATAGAAGCAGCATGTCGGGCATACAAACGCAATTTGGGCTCCAGGTTAAGGTTTTAATTTTCTGACTTGCCCGTGATAATCGCTCAACACAGCCCTGAATAGCAGACAAGTTTTGTGTGCTGAAGGACAGAGGAAGAGCAGCACCGCTCACCATTCTATTGAAAGAAAATGCAAAAATCCTTCTTGTTTGCTCTTGAGATTCCAGATGCTGTGGACAGATTTTGCCAGGTTTTTGGATCTGCTGGGCAACAGTCCAGATTTGTTGACCCTTTGGTCAAGTATGTGATTATGCACAGTGTGGTGGATAGAGAACTGACTTCCCCAAGAGTGCCTACATTATCCCTGTTCAGGAAAGGGCATGGCTGGTACACTGCTTGAAGCTGGCCCAAAACACCTCAAAAGGCAGATACTTCTAACTATAGTTAGATCATTCTCAGCTATCTCCATGGCCACATTGTGTGTGTTTACGTGTTCGTGTGCAAGAGGCAAGTGGTTAAGAGAGGACATGACAGCCATGCTTACATATTTGAAAGGATGTCAGATGGAAGTTGGGGCAAGCTTATTTTCTGGTGGTCCAGAGACTAGGACTTCAAGCTGCAGGGGAAGAGATCCCACCTAAATATTAAGAAGAACTTTCAGATGGCAAGAGCGATTCAGTGGTGGAACACGCTGCTGCCTGGGAGTGTGGTGGAGTCTTCCTCTTTGGCAGTTTTTAAAGAGAGGCTGGATGGCCATCTCTCATAGAGGAATGGGGTTGGACTGGATGGCCCCTGGAGTCTCTTCCATGATTCTGTGATTCTATGATTCTGTATATGAGAGGCTGAACTCTTCCGTTCATCAACAACTGAAAAAAGACATGGAATGGCATGGTGCTGACATAGGTCACCAGCAGAAGGCCAGGGTACATATGTGAAATGTTGTTCAGACATTTCAGAGCTGTGTTACTGTTTCAGTATAACAAGAGGGGAAGGAGAGGAGAGGAGTCCTCCAGTACATTTGTGACTCACCAATTTATTTTAGCATAAGCTTTTGTGATCAACAATCCATTATCTCAGATTGTACTGCTGGAATACGGTATCTAAGCCTCTGATATAAATGCACAGGGACATAGTTGTGGGCTGCAAACCGAGTGAAATGGGCCATAAACCTTCAAAGAACTGGTTAAGCACAAACATGCTGGCCTCTGTGAAGCTAATGCACAGTTTGACTGGGCTGCTAAGGAGCATGCTGAGCACTCTTTAGAAAGGCTTGCCATGGGGAGAACGTAATGTCACCTTCTCATTGTCATCCAAACAGAAACTCAAAGAGACAGAGAAACTCAAGAAAGAAGAACTGGTCAGTGCTCTTAAAATTACCTGTCCTCCAAAGTCAACTGTATCTGGATTGCAAAAAAGTGTTGCTGGGCACATTGCTCAGCTGGCCACAGTTTTCCCCATTAAGGTTGCCGGGTCTCAGGACTGGGCCCCGAGGCTCTAGAAGAATCTCAGGGTGAGAACACTACCTTGAAATGCACATCTGTTTTTCTCATTTATACCCAGCACAACTGTGGGGTTTGTTCATTTGTTTATGTTAATGCTTAATTTATCACCTTCAAGGACACCATGAGGGGCTGCCCCTTGTAACGTCATTAGACCCTCCCTCCTGTGGCATCACAAGGGGTGGTCCTCGGGTCTCAGGGCCTGGGAAGAGTCCTGACCTGGCAACCCCGATTCCCTCTAGGGTGAGACAGGTTGTATCTCCATTTCAATTGCAATGATTTCTGCTTTTGCTTCTATACCTAAAAGATTGTGAAATCTGATGCAAATCTGTAACCTCTGTTTTCTTCGTTTGGGTGACAGGCAGGTAGGGCTGATAATTCCTAGCCCAAATTAGGCCACAAGAAGAGTTTGGGAATTTCTTCTTCACCACCACCCTGAAAACCCTTTTGCTGGCTTTCTTGGGGATTCTGGGAGTGGTAATCCAAAATAACTTTTCCATTGCCTTGGTTCCTTCAGGATCGGAGAGTAACTCCACAATGCAGAGAGCGATGTTTTAGCCCCCAGAGTCGGTGGGTGGATCTCCCTATGCGAGTGATGCGAGGGGTAAAGACATTTCCCTGCCACCCCACCTCATGAGTAGGTGTCATTTTTGTTCCTATGGGCCCCGGCTTGTATTTAGTAACGCTGACTAAAACCAACATATTTAATTCAGAAAGTGCTTTCGCTGTGAATAACAAATGTCTCTCTGGCCTTTTATCTCTCCTTGTTTCACGGTTGTTGTGTTATTCACCAATAATTACTCTAAATGGTACATCTGTTGTCATGACAATATATTAACAATCCGGCGTAGAAAAAGAAGGAAGAAAGAAGGAAAAAAGGCTGGGACCGGATGCCTGTTTCCACCTCCTCTTTCCCCGCCTTCCTGCCCTGCTTGGCTTCCTATCAATCTGCCCCCCCCCATTAATCCATCTGCGTCAATATCCCGTACATCCCATGAAGCCAGGGATATATGTGTTGGTTCGAAATGTGCCCTCCTGTAACCTAAGCCCATTAGGCCTGGTCCTGCCCTTTTGGGAAGCAGAAAACAGGCCTGCCCCATCCTTTTTGTGGCAAACCTTTAGAGATTCAGAGCGTGCGATTGTGTACCTACAGTTTGCTTCCTCCGGGAACGGTTGCTGCCTGCCCTTTGCTATACTTCCTCAGAGCTCATAAATCTAGATTTTCCATTGTAGTAATTAATAGTATTTCATAATATTAACAATATAGATAAAAAAGTACAACACTAATAGCTAAGTAACCAAGATAGCTCTCCACCATTATAAAGTACCCTAACAAAGTAACATGAAAGAAAAATTACAGTTCTGCTATAATTACCTAACTTTACCCATTATTCAAGCCTCTTATGGCTTGTCTCCCCGCAAACGCTTCTTCAAAATGATAAAACCTTTTGTATCCTGTAGGAGGACGATCTCCTAACAGCAATGTCAGTGTGTCCATATCAGTCACATCCCGTAGCATCAACATCAGCAGCTGCACCCGCACTTTGAACTGTACCAGAAATGGACTGGCAGCCAATGGATCTGTTGCAACAAAGGAGCTTAGACTCCTCCTTAGGGGCCCCTCCCTAAACTGCAAATCCCAGGATTTCATACGATGTTGAAAGTGGAATAATAGCACTATAACAGGTTAGTGCGGAAATGGCCAAAGTCTGTTTTGTCCATTTCAAAACCAAACATTTTTTTATCCATTTTGAACCTTTGATGTTCCTGCACGTTTTGGTCATGAGCTGGTTTATTCAGAATAAGTTCATGTTAGTAACCAATTAATTAAAATCAAAGGGTTTTAGTGAGGTGGACGAAAAGTGGGGTTTTCAAAAATCCAAGCAGCGGTCTCCTCCTCACAGTCAGCCTGGTGCAGCCGTTTAAACGTTTGTAAATGTTGACACCTGGTTTAACGGTTTGGGTATTGCCGAGATATAAATCCTCACTCAGCCCTGAGAAACCAACTGGGTGGCCTTCTGCAAGTCACTCTCTCTCAGCCTCAGAGGAAGGCAATAGCAAACCCTCTGCCAATAAATCTGGCCAGAAAGGGTAGGCTCACCTTAGGGCTGCCACAAGTCAGAAATTATTAGAAAGCACACACAACAAGATAAAAACAATGAGAGAGGTATAGGAATAAAATGAAAGGGGTTAAGATCTAGCTTTAGGTTGTGTGTGTGTGTGTACATACCTGCTCAGGGACAGCAGCACTCAGGAAAAAAAAAAGGCAGGAGCTGTCAGACATAATGAGGGGAAATTACTGGTCTGAAAGCTTTCTCTAGGAGATATGTATGCTTAATCCCTGTAGTCTGACTGTTAAGCGGCCTGCGACATGGATTTCTGCACTTTCTTCCACTTGTGATAATGGCAGGAGTGCTAAATGCTTGTCCATAGATGAGGACTACTGTGGATCAGCTGCTGTGGACAGAAAAGAGATTTGTAGCCTGCTTGGTTTGTATCTGCCACTCACGTGTCACTATTCTTTTAGGGCTGCCAGTTTTGGGCTCTTCTAGGCTCTGAGATTTCAGCACCCAAACCTGAGACTTAGGGATGTCCCCTCAGGTGGGGCCCTGGGAACGTCACAAGGGTGAAGTCATGGAGGGGGACGGGGATGTCATTAAGGATGAAAAAGCATCAAGTCTAACAAATGCATAGATGAATATACCCACAGGCATGCAAGGGAAAACAGAAAGTGTTCAGGGCAGCGCTCTCATTGAGGTTCCTCACCTTTCTTCCCCGAGAAGAAAGCCCAAGCTGTAAGACTCAGGGCAAGGCTCTGGGATCTGGAGAGCCCAGATTGGTTGTTCTCGAAATATTGAGCATATATAGGTATGGTAAACGAAGAGTGCATGATCATGAACCAAACAGTGAATCCATTCCAGGGTTTAAAGAGCTATGAAGGAGCTATCCAAAGTGCTGAACATATTTAGGGAGCAGTTTCAGCACCTTGGAGAGTTCCTTCAAAGCCAGATACCTTGTTTTATGGGGTATGTGTGATATATTTACAGCCATATTGTAAAGCTTTTAAATTATGTTACACTCTTTGAAATGTAATGGCATTTTAATACGATAACTTGTGTTTTTTTAAATTATCTGAGTTTTAGCTTTATCTTGTTTTAACCTTTGTTCTTTCCTTTTGGTAAGGCATCTTGCCAGGAGAAACGTGGTATATATATTTAATAAATAAATAAATAGATTTCCTGGTCAGTCGAAAGCAGGGGAAGCCACAGATAAGCTTCCAGCTATTCCCCTATAGCTGGATGGAGATCAATGGTGTCACCTCCTGGAAGATCCCTGAAGGTTGGAAGGCTGTCTCTGTAAGAAAAGGGCTGGATCCTCATCCGCTCCTCCCTCTGCCCTCCACCAACCCAGAAGTGCCCAGGTCTGGAGGCAGGGGCTGCAACTGAGAAAAGGTGGGTTTAAACAGAGGTTGGATGGGAGGTGATCAGCGCTACCTCCTGAAGCTACAACTCCCAATGAGGGTCGTGGCCATCTTGTGTGGGGCCAGAGAACAGAAAACATCGTTCTCTTTCTCCTGCTTCCCCAGTTCACATCCTTTGTCAGAGGCCATGCTGCAGATCGATCCTGAAATTAAACAGGACTCTTGGGGATATTTATATCTTCCCAAGCACTTTGGTAGCATGCTTGGAGATAACCATATTACTTTCAAGGCCCCCGGGCAAAAGAAAGCAGGGTGGGGAGAAGCTTTGTGCTTGTTTCGCTTTGTTTCAGACACAGAGCAACTCCAGAGCTTTTGGACAGCGGGCATCGTATGAACAATACAAACGTGCATTCTTGGTTCCCCCACCAGGTCCCCCCACTACGACTGGGCAACCAAGAAGCACAACCAGGTCGGGCAACACGTCTGAAAGATCCAATCCTCCAACGATTGTGGTTGGTTGTGCTCTTGCACAGGGCATGAGGGAAGTTCATTTTGGGGGAGCATAGCCCCTAGAATCAGCAGACAAGCTGAGGGGAAAAAGAAGCAAAGCCTCTCTAAGCTGTGAGATCGCACTGAGGCAAAAGCTAAGAGTCATCCTACAGGTTTTCGTGTTGGGGCAGTACCAACACTTTTGGGTACCTGAGAGGGAAAGTCAAAATGGGACCCACTGTTTCTCTGTCTGTAACAAAGTAGCACGAAACACAATGGCCCAATTTCAACATCAGGGTTGCATACAGTGGCAGGTTCAGGAAAGGACAACAAGTACAATAGGAGGTATGGAGAACAAAACTTAGGAGGAAAGGTTGGAAGAGCTGGGCTTGCTCAACTTGGTGAAGAGAAGGCTGATGGGTGGCCTGATGACCCTCTTTAAAGACCTCACGGGCGGCCCCAGAGCGGAGTGGAAGGCCTGTTCTCTGCTGCCCCAGAGGGGAGGACCAGGTCTAATGGTTGGGAGTTACAGATTTTGACTGAACATTAGAAGGAACTTCTTGACAGTAAGAGTGTTTTGGCAATGGAACCAATGGCCTAGGAGAGGTGGTGGTGGGGTCTCCTTCTCTGGAACCTTCCAAAAGTGGCTGGATGTCTCCGTGCGGGGGTTGCTGTCACTGGGGATCCAGCACTGAGCAGGGCGGTGGACTCAATTGCCCATGAGACCACTTCCAGCTCTTTGGTTCTCTGCCTCCTGACTTGGCAGTCCCAGAAGACAAATCCTTCCTTCAGCACAGGAGGGAAAAAAAGGCACCCCTCTATTCCACTGGGGTGCAATTTCCCTGCCCCTTGCCAGTCCCCGCTTATCAATAGGCAGCTGTTTCTCTTCACTGGATAGCTATAATTGCAAGCAATGGCAGAGAGTTGCAAGCTGCAAATTTGAAATTTCTCAAGTGTGGCTGCATGATATGATTAGGGTCGGGAAGAGGCCGCCATCCTTTCAGGTTGGAATTCTTTCATAAAGGTGCTAATTGCTTCCTTCCAACACCTCCCTCAAATTTCCGCTTAGAGGGAGAAAAAATGTATAAGAAAGAGTTGCAGATGAAGAGGCACCAAACCATTAACTTTTAAACAGGGTGGAATTAAACCAGAACACGAGCATTTAATTTTTAATTGCTTTGTCTGTCTGAGAATGACATCTGGTGCTTATGGAGCACTTCAGGGTTGTCAATGTGCTCCACATAATACTATCTCTCCCATTCGTATTGCGACAACCCTGTAAGGTAGGTCGGCTGGTCTTATGGCTCCCGTATGTGGGTGAGGGGGCTCACCAACAACTACCTGGTCAGATGAGACGTTTGAAAGGGGGGCCTCCCAATTCATGCTCTTCTCCCCTATCTTTGGGGAGCATAGCTATGGTGGCGTGGGTGGGCGGTGTCTCTGGGCCGCAGGCCAATGCGGATTGCCTGTTCCTGATTGCCACGCTCTCACCTCCGCCACTCCCGGTGCCTCTGCTGCCACTCCGGATGGACCTCCCTCCGTCCAGGACGGCTCTTCCTCCTTCGTGCCGTCTCCCTCAATTCAAGGGGTGGCAGGACGTCCCTCCCATGCCTTGGGGGTCTCCAGCAGACCGACTACTTCCCTCCTTCAGCCCTGAAGGAAGGTCTGTGGAGCGAGTCAAAGGCCTGCTGGAACATCTTTACCTGCCTGCAGAAAGCTAGTAAGGAGACTGCCAGTCTAACCTCTCCGGGAAGCGAGTTCCAGAGCCTGGGGGCAGCTGCCGAGAAGACCCTGTCTCTCCTGTGTGCCCACCAGTGTGTCTATGATGGGGGTGGGATGGAGAAGAGCCCCCCCAGCAGATCTCCAGATCTGGGCAGGCTTCTATGGGGAGAGAGGGTCTTCCAAATAACCTGGACCCTCAAAGTCATTGTCCACATTGTGTCTAGAGTCTGCTTCATTGCAGAGTAGGGTTTTCTTTCACTCTCCTTATTATTTTTATCACTTGCCTTCCCTCCAAGGAGGTGGTCAAGAGCACTAGGGGTTCTTTCTCCCAAGGCTCCATTTAATCCTCTCAACAGTCCTGTGAGGGAGGTGAAGCTGAGAGAGCTTGCACTGGCACAGAGTCACCCAGTGAGTTTCATGGCGTAGTGTGCATTTGAACCTCCAGCTGAAGTCCAGAATCCCCTTGGGGCTTTGCATTGGCGTTAATTCTTGGTTATGCCGGCAGTTGGAACATTTGGACACTTTGCATAAGGAGATGTCCAACACCTTCTTCCGCAACCTGTTTGCTTCAATAAGTCATTTCTGTCCACCTCCATCAGCCACGTACAGAGGAGGCCCCGATCCCTCTGGCTGCAGTTTTATGTACCAGGGAAGTAAAACAGGAACTTTGTTCTTGTCTCCCATTAACCGTTGCACCATGCTGCTGGATCAAGATTTTTAATTAGCTTTTTAGTTGAATGTGCAATATTTCTCATATCTTTTTTTTTAAAAAAAGTTGCCAGAGCTATGTCAGACTTGTGTGTTGCTCCTCAGGGTGTGTGTGTGTGTATTAGCCTGCAATAGATACATTGCTCCTGCCGTTCGGTCCAAGCAATTCACATAAGAGAAGATAAGCATCACCTCCCTGCTTCTCTTCCTCTCCGCTATCTAGTGTAAACACACACAGATATTAAATGTGGTCCAGGCCAGCCCATAAATATATTGGTTTCATTTGCAGAACACCGGTTTCTTTATTGTCCTGTGTTGTTGTTGCAATTGGTTTAATTTTTGATGGGAAACAATGGGAGCAGGCAACAGGGGAGGCGAAAGCTTTCTTTTCCAAGATGGGGAGCAGGTGGGGTGATCAGAAAGACCCAGGAGGAAGGGAGATTGGTAGAGCCAAAGGGAGGATGAAGGAGCGCTTATCTCTCCAGAACGAGGTGGGGGTGTGCAGAAGGGTGAAGAGATTCTACTGGGGGACACGGGGTGATGGTGGTGGTAATTAAAAAACAAATCAAAGGACAAGTCACAATTAGCAGTCCCTGGCAGGTCAGCAAGGTGGTTTTCTGTCCCCAAGGGTACAATGCCAGAATGTCATTGGACTGGATGACCCTCATGGTCTCTTCCAGCTCCAGGATTCTAGGATTCTATGACCCATCACTCCGCCCATTGCTATCAGAACTGTGCAAGCAGCTGAGTAACAGAGGACAATTCACTTGCTCTGGCTGCTCCCAGCTTTTTTTGTCTTTTCCCAGCCTTGAACTGCCAACCAACGCAAAAAGTTGCTAACAAAAGTCGTTAATATAAATTAAGCCTTTCTATACAGCTGGACAGCCAATAACATATGGCCATGGTGCCAAGAGGGATTCTAAAACCCATCTGCCTGGTGGCAGAGGCCCATCTCCCTAAACCTTGAACACTCTACGGTTTTTGAAAACTATTCACAGTTCCAGATTTATTTGGTCAGGAAACCATACGTAGGGCTTTAGTACGGAAAACAGCATTTTCCGCACAGAAATCCCCCCTCCAAATTATGTGTCTTTACACTTCAGAAACCTAGTTTTAAACATTCCTGCAAAAAAATTTGGAATATTCTTTCCATCCCTGTGGCTATTATTATTTACAATTAGACCAGCTGAACCAAAGGGAGAACAATGACTAAGCAGCAATGATGAATACAGAATACCTGCTTTAACTGTAGCTGCAATAATAATAATATACCCTCCAACACTTCAAAGATGGAAATCAGGACAAGTGTGGCCAAGCAACATTAGAGTGCGGTCAAGATGGCAAAAGTTATGAACGAGAAAAAGGAAAAAAACAAGCTAGGAGAAGCTGCAGCGGTTTGCTTTTGCCTGAGTGTACTGGGAACAGCCAGGCTCTACCGCCTCCTCTCCTCTCTTCTCTCCTTTCTGCTCAGTTTATTGAGTGCAAATAACTTCTCCACTTTGATCACAGTTTGTGGCAATTGAAGTAAACTGAGGACAAAGGGGGGAAATGGGAGGAGAAGAGAGACCTGGGACATTTTGAAAGCAGCAGAAAAAGTGGGACAACACCAAATTAAATGGAGACAAGTCGTGCCAAATCAAGACGCCTGGAGCATATGCAGTCATAAGGGTGATGCCATCTCCAAAGCTCCCTCCTCAGAAGGGAGTTCTGTTTGTAAAATGGGAATCGCACAGCCCTTCGTATGTTACTGGACTGCAACTCCCAGCATTCCCCTCACATTTCTATGTGTTGCTGGGTGTTGCAGTCGAAGAAGACTTGGAGGGCTGTGCGATATTCCTGCTCTGTTGCAAAAGGATTCCCTCAGCTGTGGGAAGCAAGTAAGCACAATCCAGCTACAGAAGCAGGGCCTGAATTAGACAAACAGAAAATCAAAAAGCCATAATCCAGCTCAGCAGAGTGATTTGCTGCCCTCCTCCCCCCGACACCTTTATTCACAGATAGCGGAAAAGAAAATGATAACATTAAGAAAGCCAAGGGTAGGCTGTGATAAAGGCCAGAGCAAAGGAGGTTGAGCTATATTTTTCCCCTTATCTTTTCAAGAAATGACTCCCTGACTTCCAGTAAGAAAGCGAAATGGTTCCAGAGATGCAACAGATCTTTGTTTTACGAGGAAACAGGCTCCCTGCAGTCTGAAAACACTGTTTTCTCTTTGAAGGTGGTGAGTTTGAGCATCGTTTCCGCTCACCAAACCCCAGCCACTGTGGCTGAACGTCCCTCCGGTCTCTGGAGCGCACGGGAAGCTGTGGCATGCTTGCGCAACCTCTGGGCCACGTCAGCCAGATGCACCTGGGGGGACACAGCTGCAGAAAGGAAGGGAAGGTGGTCAGAGGATGCAGAGCCAGCGTGAGAATCGGGAGTCACAGACCACACGAGCACAAACCCAGAGATGATGGTGTTCAAATGAATGAACCCTCTCCCTCTCTCAGGATGCTTTGACCCTGTTATACGTACGCACCGACGTATGTTATATTACAGATGCAGTGGAATCAGTAGGACAGGGTCCACCAGGTGCCAGTACGTACCCATTGCTAATTGCTAATTGTGATCTTGGGCAAGTGACACACACACACACACACACACACACACCGCCATAGAAGAGCATCCACTGAACCAAACCTGCCAAGAAAACCGTAGGAGAAGGTTGGAAGTTGACTTGAAGGCACAGAAGAACAAGAGGAACCTGGATGCCAAGAGCTCTGCCTGCAGTTCACCACTTGTGCAGAATGTTTGCGCATCCCAGCGCTGGGAGTAGAAGTTGCTTTGAAGAGGGCATCAGGGGCCCCCTCCCAACATACCACTTTGTGTTTCTCTTTGCCACCAACGTTTCCTCAATCTCAGTGGATGTATTTTCTTTCTTTGAGCTCTCCTTTAGCAGTATAATAATTTGGCCATCCCAAACAACTGGGGATCACATACAGAATGTTTGCAATGACCTCTGGTGGCTTTTTATCAGCAGAGTGGTGAATCTGTGTTGAGTCTGAGGCCCTTTCTGCACTAGACTATTATAGCGGAATGATTCCACTTTCAACATCCTATGGAATCTTGGGGCCTCTTTCTAAACTGCAAACCTCAGGATTCCATAGGATGTTGAAAGTGGAATCATCCTACTATAACCCTGTAGTGCAGAAATGGCCTAAGTCTAAACTTGAAAGGAGCTGTCCAAGATTATGCACTTATTTTGGGGCCAGGATTCAGTGCCTCTTCCAGTTCCTACTAACGCCCGGAGCAGAGTCATCGCTCAACTGACACAGGATCTGCCAGACCACACTTCTTGATGGACATGTTTTTGAACTCTTTTTAATTCTGTGTGTATGCTATTTCTCTTTTAATGTTATTGCTAATATACTTATATTTTAAACTTGGGGAGAGCCAGCACACTATAGTGGTCTGAGCACTGGACTAAGTCTCTGGGGAACAGGGTTCAAGTCTCTGCTCAGCCATGGAAACCCACTGGGTGACTGTGGACAAATCACACTCTCTCAGCCTCAGAGGAAGGCAAAGACAAACTCCCTCAGAACAAATCTTGCCAAGAAACCCCCCTGATAGGTTCATCTTAGGGTCACCATAAATTAGAAATGAGTTGAAGGCATGGAGCAATGAGAGAATAAAAAATTCTTTAGTGAATGTTTTTATCAATATCTGTTTTAATTTATGTGACCCACCCAGTATCCTAGGACTGAGGAAAAGCCACATGACGACGATAGACCAGATTACAGAAACTTTAGCAGCAGGAATCAAGAGATTCTTCTGCAGAGCTTGGAAAAATTGTCTTTTTGGACTTCAATTTTCAGAAAGTGAGGACTTCAGCTCTTGGAATTCAGCCGCCTAGAATATGTGACCCTGCTAGCTGAAGCATTGTGGGAGTTGTAGTCCAAGAAGGTAACAGCTCCAAGTTCTGCCCTCCAATAAAGAGGACTTCAGGGAGATGGATCGTTCCACTGCAGTCCCCGTCCTATTTGGAGAAATATATCTCTCAGAGCCGAATGGAATGAATACGTTGTTTTATCTATACACCAGGCGGCTGTTGAAGTGAGCTATATGAAGCAGTTTTGTTGATTTATCGCACTATAAAAGTGAAAAAGAGACAGGGGGCAACCAGATGCCGGAAGAAATACATACACGGACATAGCTTTAAGCTCTTGGAATCTGTCTCGACTCATTAAGTTGCTTAACATGTTCTTAGTCTGTTTATAATATTTTGGTTGTTATAAATTCTAACTGTTTCAGGCATTTTAAATTGATTTGCCTTGTAAACTGCCCCGAGGTCCTGTGATATGGGGTAGAGTGTGAGGATGATGGAGATGAGATTTAAAATGGAATAGGCTGGGATTTTCTATTAGCAAATACATCTTGCAGTTCTCCCTTTCAGCTCTCACCTCTCACTAGTGGCAGCTGGGGGGGCTGTGTCAAGGGGACAACTGATCCTCTCCTGGTTTTAGTTAGAACTTTAAGGGGGCTCAAGAACCTTGGCTAGACCCTTTACCTAAAATACAGAGCAGATTCACAGTCTGATATTTAAAAGAACTATCCAAGGTGCTGAATCTCCTGTGTGGGAATAAAGTGCAGCACATTGGGTTGCTCCTTTGAGGTTCAGACTGAATCCTGGAGTGGATTGGCTGCCCCACTGACATGGGGACTTCCAGCCGCCACCACCTTTCACAAACTGTCTGTGAGATTCACAGATACTGGTACCTTGAGTCTGATTCCCACCACACCACTTTCTCGGAAACATACTAGCTCTCAAGGCTTCTTGGGGAGGATTTTTGCAAAAAGAAGAGTCATCATTCATTTCCCTTGGGCTGGATCCAAATTTAGTGCTTCTTAGAGTAAATGCAAGAAATCAATGGTACTTTGCTTAGTCGTGACTCACTCACCCCTCTGACTGCAACCAGCCTACTTTTAAGCCTGGATCCAGGATCCTAAAATCAAACCTAATGTATCTGCGGAAGGGTGTGTGCCAAGTGAGCATCGCTGCTGTAAAATACATTTGCTTGTTTATCCCACTGATTTCAACAAGTCTGCTTTAAGCGTGACCAAGCCTGGACCCAAACTCTTTAAATCAAAATTATTGTATTTGTGGAAGGAAGGATGCATCATTGTTATAAAATGTGTTTGCTTGTTCAAAGATCTCCCGTCCAGATTGATAAGAAACATTTGCTGGGAAGGCCAACATCAGCACGCCAAAACCACCAATGCTTTTAGGAATCTGGCAAGGTCCAAAGGAGGAGAACCCATGGGAGGGATATGGTTTCACAGAATCACAAAATCTCAGAGTTAGAAGGCACCACAAAGACCATCTAGTCTCACTCTCTGTCGTACAGGAATACACAACTACAGCACTCCTGAAAGAGGCCCACCCAACCTCTACTAAAAGACCTCCAGAGACAGAGGCCACTTCCACACTGCACTGTTATAGTGCTATTGTTCCACTTTTGACATCCTCTGAAATCCAGGGGTTTGCATTTAGGATTCTCGGCCAGAGAGCTCTTTGGCCTCCTCAGGAAACTACAAATCCCAGAATAATTCCACAGATTGTTGAAAAGGGAAATAACAGCACTATAACAAGGTAGGGTGGAAATGGTGCAGAGAGGCCTCCAGATTCCCAGGCAGTCTAATAGGAAAGACATCCTTCCTCTTGCTTAACTGGAAATGCCTTCCTTTTCCTTGCAATCCATTAATTTGTGTTCTAGGCTCTGGGGAAGCAGAAAGCAAATGTGTTCCATCCTCCACCTGACATCCCTTCCAATATTTAAAGACAGGTTTGTTGCTAAGGATACTTCCCTCGGAGTTCAGACTAAAATGGATGGAAGACCTGTTGCAAGCAAAGAGGCGTCAATGCTTGTATAACGTGGTGAGTGAGAGGGGCTGCAGAGAGCGTGGCTGCCCTCTCAGTTTCTTTCTTTGATCTTTGTGCTCAAACCTTTTTGCTTGCTTCCTGCTCGCCTGCAAAGATCACTTCCAAAAGCTAGTTAGCCTTTTGTCTCCCTTTGTCTGGGAGAGGAGCATCCTTGAAGCTCCTGCCTCGTGGTGGTCGCTAGCCATCATCCGCACATGAGAGCCAGCCTTAGGGGCTCTTGTACTGAAGTTTACGTAATCCTAGGTCTATCTCCTTTCCTATTCCAGGATGGATTTTCCTGAACAGTAAGTTTTCCTTCCTTCCTTCCCTTCCTTCCTCCCTCCCTTCCTTCCTCCTTTGTGTTTTTTTAACCTTAAAAGAGCATCCTGCATATTTTCTGCTGTTTTCTACTACAAACTCATACTGAGTCCACTGAACCCTGCTTGATATGGATGCCAAATATTCCTATGTTGCCCCCTCTCTGATTCTGGAGCGCTCAGCCTTCCTGCTTTTCCCTCCCATCTGGTTTGGCTCTCATTTCCTGAGATGTTTTCCCACATTTTGGAACACCAGATAGGAGGATAAAGGGAGGAAAGAAGCTGTTCCGAGTCATCCATCCCCCAAAGAGTGCCTCATTTTCCAAGGTGTGCATTTTTCAACTGACCTATTTTTCTATTCCTTTTGTTTATTAGTTTAAGGAGGAGGGCTTTCTCCCCACTCCCTGCCATGAAGCAAAAATCTTTTCCTTGCTGATGCCACATTTGAGGCACCACCTTGATCTTCAAGGCTGGTCGCAGCCCAGAGGAAGCAACGGTGAGGAGATGTGGCATCTTTCAGGCAAGCCAAGCACCGAGGGAGCCTGTTTTTCCATGACCTGGCGCACACGAAATAACCATTTTCCTGTTTTTCTGGAGGAAGAATGAAGACAGAATCCACTGGGACTTGGGGGGAAATTTAACTGGTAACTAATCAACCAGTAGTTCTTTTGTGCCAATGGGCTCCGCCTTAGGGGTGGGGAAATTGGTTCATTGGATTTTTTAAAAATAAATCTCTTTGCTATGTCTATATTTCCTTATCCCTTACATATCCCTTCTCAGAGAAGTCAGACTGGCACTATCCTTACTATCTTTCTGCAATCAGGTAAAGATGTTTTTATTCAGACAGGCATTTGCGCTGTGACTACATGTGGCCTCTCTGGTGGAATGGGCTGCGTACTGTGTTGCTGAAGAGTGCATGACTTTTTGATTTTGTATTTTAACATTGTTTTAATTCTTTTTGATTGTTTAATTACGTTTTAACTTTTGTGTTCAAAGCATTCCTGAGAGATGGCTGTCCAGCCCCACTTTAGACACTCCAAAGGAAGAGATTCCACCGCACTCCATTGAGGCAGCAGCAGATTCTACTGCCAAACTGCTCTTCCCATCATCTTCCTAATGTTCAAGTGGAATCTCTTTTCCTGAAGTCATTGCTCCGTCTCCTGATCTCTGGAACAGCAGAAAACAGACTGTCTCCATCCTCCATAAGACATCCCTTCAAACATTGAAATAGAGCTATCATGTCACCTCTTAACTTTCTCTTCTAAATGCTCAACATACCCTAAGCCGTTCCTCACAGGGTTTCATGGTTTCCAGGCCTTCTACCATTTTGGTCACTCTCCTCTGGGCATGTTCCAGCTTGTCTGTGTCCTTCCTGAACGGTGGTGCCCAGAACTGGACACAGGGTTATTCCAGGTGGGGTCTGACCAAAGCAGAATAGGGTGGGACCATCACTTCTCTTGACCTAGACACTGCACTCCTGTAGAGGTTATATCGGTTAGTATCACCCCAGGCCGTTAGCTTTCAGGACAGATCCTTGGCCTTCCTGAGATCACTGGGTGTGCTCACATTGGAACTGACAAATCCCATTTGGAAGAAAGGTGGGGTATAAATGCAATCAATAAATAAGTAAATGAATGGCCCCCTTCCCTTATAACAGCATCCACCCCTCTTAGGGCACGGTTTCAGAAAGGCACTCCTGGGCTGCGTCGCCTGGAGAGAAGAAAAGCTACAAGAGTTCAATTCCCTGACCAAAATACTGAGATCTAGACAGCTCTGAACTTTCCAGCGGCGACAGGGAGGTCTGCATGCGTCTCTCTACCTTCATCTCCTCTTCAAGCGCAATCACTATTCATTAAGGCACGCATGATGCGCAGGGCAGCCAGCCACCAAGCCCTCGAGGGCTGCTCTGACTCCCTCCGAGGAAGGAGGGCAAAAGGTCTGGGGCCAGGAGTTCAGCAGCTCACTCCGCCGCCGGTCAAACTGGGGACCCCGCAGCTCTCCACAGGACTGAGACTGGCCCAGCTGATGTGTGCCAAAAAGGGACACCACATTTGCCCCCATGTAGCCAAGAAGCAGGGCGAGTCTTCAAAAAGTGACCTCTTTGGATTCCTTCTCCCTTTGCAGGTTGTGATTAGCTGACAGTACAGTAATAGCTCCTGGGGTCCAACCTGAGTAATGCCACAGATGTCTGGAGAAAAGAAAATATCATTATCTCAGGAGGTAATTTCCTAGGGAGTTTTTCTCCCTCCGGGCAGCTCTGCTTCTCTCCCTCTCTGCAGACACACAACACACACACTCCACAACCTGATTGCCCAGCAATTGAATTACCCTGTTCCTTATGCACCTCTTGTCTGGTGCTTTGGGCCTCCCGGGTCCCATCCTGCTGGGGGGGGGTCCCAGGGGTCGGGGAAAGGAGACAATGTTCGTAAGGCTCGTCATTCGCTTCTGGGTTTTTCTTTTCTGAACAAAGCCAGTTAGGAAAAAAATCATAGCAATCAGAGGTATAAGCAATCAGTAAAAAAAATCCCAGAAATCAGACCACCGGGTAAGCAATAGGGATGCCATCCTTCGCTTGTTTTCTTCCAGAAGGAGACAATGGGCAATTGAAGCAGTTTTCTTCTCACTGCGAGAAATTCTTCAGAAGCTACACAGGTTTTGGAGCGTATTTGCATTCTGGAACTGATCTTATGCAAAAGGAAAACAAAAGCAAAAAGAAAAAAAAATCCACATGTGTTTTGCACAGAAAACCATATTTTCAATACAGGAAACCATGTTTTCTGTGCAAAATAGAATGTGCAGAAAATATATCTTAATAATTATGATAATGAGATAAGATAATAATTAATGTTATAAAGCAATTCATATTGTGTTGATGATGATGATGATTTATGCTGTTTTCTGAGTGAAAAAGATCTTTTTAGAATCTCTCCAGATGGTTTTAAAGTCGCATCCTTTTGAAAAAGGCCATCAAATATTACTAGGTTGAAAGGCACTGGGCTAATGGGAAGAATAAACTCTTTTTTATTAACACCATGAGACTTTATTTCTTCTCTACATCCCTTCTATTGGGTATTACCAGTCCTCATTGTGGTATTTTGTGTGTGCGTGCGTGCATGTGTAAAACCACCAAAATCCCCAAAATTCCTACAGTCCCAACCTGCAAAGATTCTCATTACTCCGGGATCTTTCTTGTCAGGGCTTCTTAATACTGTACTCAAGGAACAGGGTTTTTAGCCAATTTTGAATATCTTCCAATATTCTTTCCATCTCTAGTTAGTAGTGCCCTCCCATTTTTAAATTTAATGCCACAGATTAAACTATAAACAGTAAACTTGAATCCACATAATTGCTTGAAAACCATTTACAAAAGTTGTAAATTGTGGTTTTCCTGGAGTCAGAATAAAGTTTATCACAAGAGGAGTTGACTGAAGAAAGACCTTCAGGTTTGATTCGTCCGTCCTCTCCGGATATCACGCTGAGACGTCAGCAGAGCAATTCGACTATCCGAGAGGATTCACAAAATTAATAAAAATGAATCAGGCATCTTCAAAAGTATCACTGCCTACTTGTCTGGCCGCACGCTCGATCTGGCATGTTAATTTTTCTAAGAAGACTAGGTTCCACCTTCTACAATGCCATAAATCAAGGGCCATTTCCACCCTACTTTGTTATCGTGCTCTTATTCCACTTTCAACCTCCTGCAGAATCCTGGGCTTTCCAGTTTAGGGAATTCTCATTCGTTTAAAATTCTCAGCCAGGGAGCTCTTTGGCCTCAGTAAACTGCAAATCCCAGGATTCCACAGGAGGTTGAAAGTGGAATAATAGCACTAGAACTGTGTAGTGTGGAAATGGGCTAGGTTTAAGTTTAGGACTTGATCTCCTTCCTTTTGGTGGCAGCCAGGTGGGGGCCGGCTGCAGATGGAAGGAGGACGAAGACCCCGAGCCCCTACCCCCAAACATGATTCCCCCCGGGAATGCTCACAGTCCAAAAACCAGGGGATTGCATGGGTCACCTGTGATCTCATTCACTGCTTGCATTGGGTCAGGTTCCTCTTCACCGTAGAATGACGCCAACATACTTGAGGCTGGAGCTGTGGAGTCCAACCCTTGGGCAATGGACAGCCCGCACTCTCCGGTCAATCCAACTCTCCAACCTCCTGCAAATGGACATCCAAACACTGTAACAAGTTAGTGGGAGCGAGCTGCTTTTGAAAAGGAACCTTCTGATGAGTACCAGATCAACGTTCTTGGCTTCGTAGCCCCCTAAGCACTTAAATATGTCAGTTTTGGCCGGCTGGTGGAGGAGCAGTGAACCCACTCCGCGTTTCAGTCTGAACTTTGAAGGAGCTACAATATTCCATGGAGCAAACAGGCAGCGCGTGGGACTGGCGGCTGCTATGCCAGTGGTTCTGGCAAATTTGGGGCAGGTCTGTAGGGGTGGCGGGCCCTGGACCCCCGGAGATGTGAATCCCCCCATTCTCTCACCAGCGGAAGGGTGTCAGGTCTCCCTCTTCCACCTGCCAATCAGCCCTGTTACCACGGAGATTAATATTTTCCCTCCTGTCGGAGACGGCAGCCAACCGGGACGCCGGTATTGATCTAGAGGAGGCGGGTGATGAAAACTCAATTAACTTTTAAGGCTCGCTGCAACAGGGGTAAACACAGAATGGGGCCCGCTCGTTCCAATACAATTAAGAGGAAATGCAATTCGTCTTAACAAGCTGGTGTGTGATAGACAGCGTTCAAGGGGAAAGGGATGTCTTCTTAGATTATGCGCTTTCCCTTTGAACACCCTGGGCTGAGTTTGCTTTGCGGGAAGCCAAACATTCAGAATTGTTATTCTTTTCAGGCCAGTTTGTATGACTGGCAAAATCCTGAAGGTTTAGATATTTTCTGAGACCACATGATTGCAGGTTTGCAGCAAGTATCCGTGGTTTCCCACACAGAAAACTCTTGCCAGGAACATCTGGAGTGAGTTCAGTCCCGCCCTGGGGCTGTATGTGTCCACCGGGCAGTCATTACACAATTAACTAATTAATTTCCCCTCTTCCCCCCCCCATGGGACCCACCCTCGGTGGCTTACAACAAACCAGAGTACAGCCACCATCCTATTATATAAAAAGGTTTCTTTTAATAAAGTTAAAATAGTTTAAAACACATTAACATAATAAAAAAGAGAAAAGCACAGCACGCCCCATGAAAGCCCTTTCTTTCTGCACATGAGTTAAGAACCAAAGGCTGGCCTAAAGAGAAAGGCCTTTGCCTTCCGGCAGAGAGACGGGAGAGAGGGACCAAAGAGAGCTTCCTGTGGGAGGGAGTTCCACAGGCCCAGCCGCTGAGAAGGCTCCCTCCCGTGTCCCTGCCAACCACGCTTGCAATGGTCGTGGGGCTGAGAAAAAGCCCATCCTCCCAGATATTGCTACTCAGGCAGCCTCATCAAGGGAGAGACAGTCTTTAGCCAGTTGGGACTTGAGCTGTATGGGCCTTTGAAGGTCATAAACAGCACTTCCTACTCAGAAAATGGACCAGCAGCCAGCGAAACTTTTTGTGGCCCCGGTTCCTTCTCGACTACCCTAGATTGCCTTTTTCTTTCTGGCAAAAAGGGGGAAGTGAATTATCTTTCCCCAAAGCCTTCAAGGGCGCAACGTCTGTCTGTCGGTCTGTCTGTTGGTTGGTCTGTCTGTCTGTCTACTTACCTACCTACCTAGCTACCATCTGTCTGTTTGGCTGTCTGTCTGGCTGTCTATCTATCTCGCCATACCTGGAGGCCCATACTTTTTTTAAAAAAAGCCAAGCACGCACACACATCTCATCGATTAAGCTGTCCATGAGTATTGACATTAGTTACCTGAGAGAATATCATCCATTGTTACAAAGATGAGTGGGAGAGAAGGAAGGAAGGAAGGAAGCAAGGAAGGAAGGAAGGAAGGAAGGAAGGAAGGAAGGAAGGAAGGAAGGAAGGAAGGAAGGAATCTGTAGAGTACAAGTGTGGGACAGGCATATTTTGCATTTTTAAAAGTTTTGAACTGATGTCCTGCTTCAGAAGCTACAATGCATAACTTTGTGATGGCAGAGCTACGACTCTGGCACGATGTTTAAATATTTGAAGGGATGTCATATGGAGGATGGAGCAAGCCTCTTTTCTGCTACTCCAGAAACTAGGACATGATGGAACAATATCTTCAAGCTACAGCAAAAGAGATTCCCCTTAAACATTAGGGAGAACTTCCTGATGGTAAGAGCAGCCCAACGGTGGAATATGCTGCTGCCTCCATGGAGTCTGGTGGAATCTCCTTCTTTGGAGGTTTTTAAACAGAGGCTGGATGGCCGTCTGTCAAAGGAGTATTTGGATGGTGTCTTTTCCTGCGTGGCATAAGGGGGTTGGACTGGATGGCCCCTGGGGTCTCTTCTAGCTCTGTGATCCTATGATATGCAACCCCTCTAGGGAATGGTGACAAGGTGTATTGGGGTGTCCTAAGCAATGGGACACTTCATGAAACACCCTGCTCCACAATGGGGGTCCCATTGCACAGTGGGATTTGTGGCCCTATGATTCCAGTTGCGCGACGGGCCCCATGGTGCAATAGGACCCATGGTGCTACAGTGGCTTTGTTTGGGCAATGGTTCTGAAGACACAGTTGCCTCTCCAGCTGAATGACAGCTGAAGAAGTATCAGACTTCTCGAATTATGGAGTGTAGACGTACTCAGAGAGAAGGTGTAAATGCCACTCTCTTATGGTGTGAGCTATCTCAGCACACTGGAAGAATGGTGATGAGGAAATAATTGCATTACAGAACTGGTTGATACGTTGTTTTCTCTTTTGCGGTTCGTTTCTTCTTAAAGAAGACCACACAGGGATTATTCAGGTAACCCAATACAGCAACGAGCAGGGTGAGCGAAGACTGTGCGTCAACATGGCAGTTGCTGTTGTGATGAAATGCATCACAATCGTGTCGAAAGAGATCCAATTTCTTTTGCTGTGCTTTCTCAATTACTTATTTACCTGTCTGGTCTGTCCCAATGGAAATGGATTATTCTGTTCATTGCACTTTGGGTAGAAGTTAGCAGAGGAAATTATGTTGCTTGTTGCATAGAAAGTGGAGACTTTGGATGACAAAATGTTGGTGCCGCCATAAAAGGATGCCGGAAAGCAAAGACTTTCCATTTCTCTCTTTCTACTTTTCTCCATTTCTCTCTTTCTACTTTTCCCCTTTGACCTCAGCTTGCTTAAACTGTTGAAAACTAAGTTATAGTGCAGAAGTAGTTTGCATTCTGTTAACTCGGCAGAGGGAGAGGGCAGAAGGGGCAGAATCTTGCCCTTCCCAGTAGGACAACTCCATGGCAAGCCGTTTGGTTGGGGACTGGGAGTTGACATCCAAAAATGTAATTTTCCATGCTCAGTGGCAGGCCCAGCTACTTTGCTATAGCCACCTGTTCAGGTGTCCATCTTTTCTGTTCTTTTATTTATAGCCTATCTTTTCTCTGAAGCTAAGATCCAAGGCTGAACCTATTTGAGGGACAGTATTCAGCACCATGGAGAGCTCCTTTAAAGTTCAAACTAAAATCCAGGGCAGATTCAGTGGCCCATTGGTCCACCATGGATACATCAATGGCCACAGGGGTAGATTGTCCTGAATGCACAGGTTCAGTTTAAGTTGTGAATCTCTGATGAGCTCCACTCTGGATGGGGTCCCAATGCCAAATGTCAGGTGAAAATGGTCTTGGTGTCTCAGGCATGTAAAGTCTTGCTTGTTTTACCTGCTATCCATTCATGAAATCTTCTGTTTTGTTGCATTTTGACCTGGATTTTGGATTTTAAATTATTGTAGACTGCCCCAGAATTGAAAGCAAGCATGAATATTTTAAACCAACAAGTGTTAGTAGATGATTGAGACTTGTAAAAGCCTCTTAAAGGTAGTTACTCCTTTTTATGACTCAAATGGAGAAACTCAGTAGTTGACACAACTGAAAAATGCTTTTAAAACTTCCTTTTTTTAAAAAAATGGGGGACGTTCTACGAGTCCCCCATTCCCTTTCACAGGGGTCATACAATCACCCTGCCCTGTCATGAAAAGGGAGGCGCCGGAGACCTTGAGGACAGGGGCTTAGCTCTGGGCTTGTTCATAGCCTGCAAGGCTTAAAAGCATCTCTCATATTTGATTATTGTTATTTATTTCAGCTTCCTCTTCCATTGTGGGTAGATAATTGTTGGCTTTATTTGCCTTGTTTCCACATACTCTTTCAGCCTTTGATCATTAAAGTTTTATGCATGACTCAGATGCTTAGTTAACACACAGGCTTGTCCGGATTCTGCCCCTGAACACAAAATGCAGATTTTTTGTGAGTGAACTGCTCCACCATTCTTCCATGAGGAAAGAAGAAGCAATGGCACAATTATTCCAGCACACCGTTCGTCTAGCACAGGCAGGGACATTGCCTGCAGGCACCCAAAACAACCAGGCCACAGTTCTAGGTCAACAGAGAAGAAGATGCCAGATCCAGAACAAGCTGGCATTGGGAAATGCAAGGTCAGAAATCATCCCCCCAAAATCAGGAGGGACAGGAGGCAGTGAGACCTTGTACCAGAAATATCCTGATGACCATTCCTGATACTTTAGGGATCCCTGAAGACCATCCATGATATTTCTGGGATCTCTGATATTCCCAGAGAGGTAAGGATCCCTGATATTCTAGGGACTCCAAAGGCTACCTCTGACACTCTAGAGATCCCTACTATTCCTGGGGATCTAGGGATGCCTGAAGACCCTACCTGATATTCTAGGGATCCTGGATATTCCCAGAAATCTAGGGAATCCATAATGAGCACCCCTGAAATTCTAGGACTCATCACAAAACTGACCGTAGGGTGGGCTTCTGTTCTCTGTCCAAGAGCAACGTCTCTTTTCCTGATAGGAACATATTCTCTGATTTACAGCAAGGGTTTTCTTGGCCATATTGCTTCAGAGGGTGTTCGCCATTCCCCTCCTCTTGGGGTGAGAGAGTGTGACCTGCCCAGAGTCACCAAGCATGTTTCCATGGATGAGAGGGTCCCAGTCAAACACTTCTACCACTACACCATGCTGAGAAGTCATGCCACCCCCAGTGCAGAAACTGTCATTCCCGAAACCCCTTTCTAGGGCTATTTTTGTTTCCTGTCCAGGGAGGGGGCCACCGACACACACTGCGGGTGACACGCGGCCCACTGGTTGTGCTTTGGCCACCCGTGCCTTGTAACCTTAAAAGGCACGGAGCAGACGGGGACAGATCCGTGCGACAGGCGCCTGACTCCCGACAGGCAGGAACAGGCGACGCTGTTTATGCTCTTTTTTTCCAGGAATAAAAACAAAACACAAACCCGCCTTGCATCTCAATTGGGCCATGTTAATATGGAAGATTCAACCCAGCTGTGCTCTGGGTCTCGTTCGTGTCTTTCGATTACGCCTGTAACCCCAGCAGCTTCTCTGTGCTGGACTGGTTTATTTATTTATTTTAACCCACTGGCATTTGTATATTCAAGGCACGGCTCTTCAGGAGCAAGGAGAAAATCAGCTCCTCGGGGCTGGGGAGGCAGGAGAAGGGGGAAGAAACACAAGGCACCCGAGCAGAGTCTGCACGGTCCCCAGAGAGAGTCCTCACGGTTCCCACGTAAGATTGCAGGCATGTGGAAGCACTTCCAGTTCATCAGAAAAAGGCAAATGCAGGTAACCATGTGGATGATTTTGGAGGAAGAGGGTAGGCAGATAGCATCGTTTCCACTGTGAAATACATAGACCTCCAAAAATGAAGGATTATTTGGGTTTCTGGGGCGGTTCATGTCAAACTGGGGAGAAGCAGCTGAGGTTATGACCAGCGCTTGGAAAAGTTCCTTCTTTGGTTCATGGTTCCAAGAATTCCCAGGGAATCTACTGAAAAGACAAATAAATGGATCCTAGAGGCTGAACTCCCCCTAGAAGCCAAGGTGACCAAATGGAAGCCATCACACTTTGGGCATATCTTGAGATGGCATGACTTATGGTAATAATGCATCGTAATGTGGAAGGCAGCAGGAAAAGAAGGAGAACACACTACAGGCGAATGGCTCCATCAAGGAACCCACTGTTCTGGGTGTGCAGTGCCTGAACAGGTCTGTTGGCAATCAGGACCCCGGGGGTCTCCTGGAGTGTCAACACCAACTTGAGAGCAGCAACAATGACATCTCCCATTCGTCAGGCACTTGCATCAAGATTCAAGATGTCACCATTCTCTTTCTCTTTCTCTCTTGCTCAAGGCCAGGGGCCCAAAAGGATGTTTTATTCGGTTTCAGTGCACGCACGCACACACACACACACACACACACACAGTTTGGCTCCAGGACCTCCATGGATACCAAAATTCATGGATGCTCAAGTCCCATTATGTACAGTGGTATAGTAAAATTGTGTTCCTTATATAAAATGGCAAAATCAAAGATTCGTTTTTGGATTTTTTTAAAAAATATTTTCAAGCCGCGATTGGTTTAATCTGGGGATATAGAATGCACATCTATGGAGGGCTGACAGTATAAAGCTATCCTGTAGCACTTTTGATGCTAACTGAGAAAAAGAACATCCTAGCATAGGGCTTTGTGGACTCCAGTCGACTTCATCTGATCCAGGTCTGGAGTCCATGACTCATCCCCAATAATTAATTCAGCGGGTCTGCCACACTTCGGTTTGAGTCTGAATTTGAAAGGAGCTACTGGAGATGCCTGGAGACCAAAGTTCGATTCCCCGCTCAGTCATAGAATCCCAGTGGGTGCATTACACACGCTCAGTCTCAGAAAACTCCATGATAGGTTTGCCTTAGGATCACCAGAAGTCTGAAACAAATGCACACAACACCCACAGTGACAAATGAAGATGCCAAACCTATGGGGTGGGGTGTTTGAGGTCCAGGACTTTAGCTATTTCCTTTGAACTTTGGCTCCCACCCAATGACATGGAAGCCACCAGCTGCCAGTGGCCATGCCGTCATTTAGAGCAGAAGAACACGCCTTTCTCTCTGTTCTGCTAGCTTCTCAGGCTTTTTGGGTGGAAATAAGGAGGAAGGCCTCTTTTGGTGGCTGTCTTGGTTCCGGACATGACTCCACCACAGAGAGAGAGAGAGAGATTGAGAGAGAGAAAGAGAGAGAGGCATTCTTTTATCTGGTAGGACTAATAAATGTCTCCTTTCCCTCTGTGTCCAACAGTTCTTGGAATAAGAACCAAATTGCTTGGACTGAGGATTTAAATCCAGCGAATCCATCAGACACACAAAGCAAAAGTACAACCAGCCTGGCGCTTAAGAGTCAGCATGCAATGTCAGGCTGACCAGTTCAGGCATTTGCTGAAGCATCACCAAGCAAGCAAATAGGAAGAGTGTTGAAATGTAAAGCTTTCAGACCAGGGTCCCTGATGCCTGGCAGCTCCTGTGTTTGGTGGGGCGGTGAATCTGCTCTGTGTTTTAGTCTGAGCTTTGAAGGAGCTATCTGAGGGCTGAATTCTCTTCTCTGGTGGGGTACCTTGAGAGAAGCAGCTGCGTCAGGACCCTGCAACATAGCACAGCTGCACGGCACGTGCCAGTGACTGGGAGCCATTGAGTAACGCACAATATACGACCACGATGCAAAGTGTAGGACACACAACAGCCATGCAAGGTATAAGAGGAACAACCACAATGCAAAGTATAAGAGGAATAACCACAACACACAACATAGAATCCACAACTTGCAAAGACAAGGCACAGATGAACGTGCTGCCTCCACAACTCCACTTCTGCCGCTATCGGTAGAATACATCCATTGTGAAATGGTGGCCGCACGCACGGCATACATCCCTAACAGAATTCTGGCCTCTCTATGCAGAAAACAGTGAGTAGGAAACAATGTTTTCCACACTGTAAGCATGGGGTTTGCAGAAGAAATGTGGTTTTTGCACAGAAAAAAATCTCTGGGACACCGTGGGCGATATACAGTTCTTCCTCCATATTTGTGGGTTTGACCTGCATGAGTTTGATTACTCGCAAGGTGCCTGCTTGCCTCCCCTCCATGCTCCCGCTCCCATTCTCTGGCCTTTTGCCCAGGTGTGCTGTCTTCCTTCCCTGCAGCCCAGCAAAAGGCAAGCAAATGGGAGAGGGAACAGTTAGCACATGTGCAAGCCTCTTTCCCTCCATTCGCCTACCTCTCACAGGCAGAAAGAAGGCAGGGCGTGCTGGCGATGGGCAGGCGAGCGGAGACGGAGGGGGGGAGTGTTTTCCCTTCCATCCACTTGCCTGTTGCCTGGCAGGCAGATGGAGTGTGGGGGGGGTGTTTTCCCTTCCATTTACCTTCCTTTTGCCTGCCCTGCAGAAAGGAGGCGGGGCCCGTGGGTGACAGGCAGGCGAATGGAGGGAGGAGTCCCAGGAGGAATAGGAGGGAGAGTGCTCACTTGGGTGGGCGGGGGAGTTATTCGCAGTTTTTTGACTTTTGCAAGGGGTCTGCACCCCAAACTCTTGTGAAAGTTGAGGGGCCCATTGTGCAAAAATATGTATTTTTCTCCAGCAGTAAGGAGAAAACTGCAACAGTTACTCATCCTTTCATGTGATGATGAAAGAAATAGGATTTATATTTCTATCTTTCACCCAAATATCCTTTGGGGAACCAGAGCTTTGAAAGGTTCTCTTTCTGCACTACAACATCCAGCATCTTGGCTGGGGATTCTGGGAGCTGTAGTGCCTTCTTCCTAGCTTTGATTTGGTAAGCCATTGCTTTGTTTAATTGTCCACCCTGCCTTAAAAAGAGAAGAAAAAGAAGAGAATGTTCAAAGATCAGGCATCTGGTAAGAAAATATATATGTATGTATATGTATAAAAGATCTGATACTAACAGGAAAGCAAGCTAGGCACTTGTTTGAAGAGATTAAAAAATAAATAAATGAATGCAGAGGCTTGATCTTAGATCAAGGAAAACCTGTGAGAACTTCTGCTCGGTTGCCAACTTATAAAATAATATTTTTTTAAAAAAGGGACACCCAATGGTGCCTTAGTCATGATTTGTTACATAAAGCATGGATCCAGAGGCAAAGGAAAGCGGAAATGAAAGGCTATTTAAAGAGCAATGACAATAACCCCTGTATCCATCTCCACCCTGTGGAACGGAGCCAAAACAAAGACAATTGCTTGGTGTGGATCCCCAGCCGAAGAAAGGGGAGAAACGCAGAGGAGTGGGTAAATAAATTCATAGAATCGTAAAATTGTAGAGCTGGAAGAGGCCGCAAGGGCCATCTAGCCCAACCCGCTGCGATGCCGGATTTTGCAGCTAAAGCGCGCCTAAAGCAAGCCTGTTAGAGAAGGCTCCGAAAGGAGCTTCGTTCTGCAAGGGAAAGGGAGGTGGAAATCCTCTTGTTGCCTTGTGCACTATGCAAGTTGCACTGTGGAAGGGGCTGGGCACTTTTGCCCAAGGCAAAACACTTGCATGGAATTCCGGTTTGCAGAAGAGAGGCAGTATACAGAAAACCTGTGGGCGTGTGGATGCAAGTGCACACTCCGTGACACATGGGGGTTTGTGTTCAATTTTACAGTGTTGCCATGTGCCACAAGGGTTGAGGAGCACAGTTAATTCATCACTTGGCACGTGTAGATTTGCACTGCCCAACCCCAGTGTAGAGTCTTGGCAACAGACCTCCCAAACTCACACACCCTTCATAAGGCTAAAGGGGAATTTCGAGGGAGAATACGTAGGCAGAAGAGGGTCCTTAGCCTTCCTTTGGCTCATGAAAATGTCAAACCAACACGGCTCCAAATCTAAAGATAGAATCAAAATTGGAGGCTATGATGGCCCCTCCCTAAACTGCAAACCCCAGGATTCCATAGGATGTTGAAAGTGGAATAATAGCACTATAACAGCTTGGTGCGGAAATGGCCTCAGCCTGTTGAATCCCAGGAAACCAGTGCAGAAGCGTCAGGTCGTGAAAGGCCTCTGGCTTTGGAGGAGAGCTCCCTCCCTGAATCTGACCAGCTTGTGCAGATGTAGCTGATGAGGAACAGCAGGAGAATGGGCCCCATTTCAGCAAGGCTTGGGTGATGATGCCAAGGAGACCTTCCCCAGCTGTTGCAGCACCTCTTGCAAAGGCTTAAATGAGAAACGCCAAGCAATCAACCACCTGGCCTCTCAAGATCAGGTAGCTATAAATCTCCCAGCAGTGGCTGAGAATTCTTGTGATTTGCAACTGTTTCTTCTATCAGGTTTTCAGAACTCTTCCAGGCTGGTGGATTTATTTTGGATTCCTGGCCTCTGGACCAGCGTCCTTCGCTGTAGCTTTGGCTTTCCCTCTTAGCTTTGGCTATTGTGATGGCTGGCTCCTTGTGACAGGTTTTGGAACAGGTGAGGCTGTATTATTGCACTTCTCTTCAACTTTCTGCAAACTTCTTTGATTCCCTGTGTACAACCTGGACCGGCTTAATTCACCTGTAATGGCTCCCTGTAATAGCTTGCGTCCCCTGGTGTTTACTTTCTTTAGCCACTGAAGACAAGTTTCAGACTAGAGATGGAGAGAATATTCTCAATTATTCTTCCCTCAGTTGGAAAATGGGTTTCATGACAGTTGAGAAACCCCAATGGGAAGAAAAACAGAGCAGGGAGTCTTTTGTGCAGTTTTCTTCCACTATTTGCATGTCCTGAAGGAATTATTTAGTGGAGAAACACATATACGTGTGTGTTTTTCCAATAAAAACACATTTTCTGCACAGGAAAGGACATTATAAATAAACATTATTAGGTGAAAAAACTGCAGGTGTACTTCTTTGCAGAATGATTTCCCAGGACACTTTGAGACACTTAAACATGGGGAGAATACTGCAGAAAAAACATTTGTTTTCAGCCACTACAGTAAGAAGACTGTGGTAATTATTGCTTAACTCAAGGAAGAAATTGTGGAGGATATATACCTATTTCAGATGTGAAGTACAAGCTCTGAAGGGCTCTTTTCTTCCCAATAATTATGAAAGGTGCCAGTGGTCATGAGGCGGTTGATCCACTCCGGCTTTTAATCTGAATAGTTTCCTTTCTGGGGTGTCTGGTGGCTCCAATTTCAAGCTAGTGAAATCTGCTCTGGGTTTTAGTGTGAACTTTAAAAGAAACTGACCAAAGCACCAAAACTGTTGTGGGGATAGTGTTCAGGACATGCTGGGAGTTGCATACCCCCTAATTGTCTCAATTTGGCAAGAAAAATCCCAAATAATCCCTTCTTGTCCACTTTTCTACTGCTTCTAAAATGTCTCAATTTCTTCCACTTTCTCCCTTTGTCCTCAGCCTACTGCAGTTGCTGCAGAGTCAGTTCAAAGTGCCAAAGTCATCTGCACACCATTAATTCAGCAGGGGAAGCAGGGAGGAGAGGGGAGAGTGGAGTCTTGCCCTTCCCAGTAAGCTCAAGCCCAGCAAACTGCTGTCACCTCTCCTGGCTTTTTACTTTTTGCCCCCTTGACCACACTCTGGTGTAGTTTGGCCACATATACCCTGGTTTTCATCTGCAAAATGTTGGGGGGGGTTGCAGCTGTCGTCCAAAAAGCCACCCTTCCCAGCTGTGACCCAGTTTAGCACAGAGTTCAGCCTTTGGCCTCCCCAGGGGTGGTGTGCCTTTGATTCCTCTCCAGGGTGGGGTGAAATTTCTTCCGGCTTCAGGGACCACACCTGTGGGGTTAGAATGAGTGGAAGCCCACTCCGCCTGCTCTTTGTTGGGCTTTCTCTGAGTCTTATTTCTGGCTCTGGGAGCCTTTTATTCCCCTGCAGTGCTGTGATTAATCACCACAAAATGTCCTGCGCTAAGCAGTCACTTATCAGTTGCAAAGTCTCATCAAACTGCCTGTCTGTCGAGGCGCCTGTCTCCACCACCTCCCCTCATTAGCCGAGAAAAACAGGGGATTTTGTGCTTCCTTGGCTGGCTGTGACCAGAACGGCCCCTCCGCCGAGCCAGAGTTCAGCCAGTCCTGTTATTTTCCTCCCCCTCGTCCCAGCCCAGTGTTATCTCTGTCCTGGCTTGTATATTATTTACTTCTTCAAATACAAAATTGTAAACTGCGGCGCTTGCGAGAGGCTAATTAAGAGGAAATATTAATCACCCGTCATTTTAATCCGCCAGCTGCACAGATGGCCTGACCTTGCTCTACCTCCCAATCCATGAGGGCCCTCCGGCTTATTCTCCTATTTTACCCGCTATACTTACACTGTGCCCTTCCATTAAAAACGGAAATAGAAAAATAACCAATATGCGTAAGCAAGAAGACAATGCAACTAGATAAAAATTAGAGAGGCCCAGATAAGAAGAAGGTTAATAGGTGAAAACACCCCCCCTCCGATATCAAGTGCCAGCGGAGAGCTTCCGTATCAGTGAAGGGAAATCCATCTCGCCTTGAAGTCTGAACTGTGAGAGAGCTAACCAGGGTGCCGAAGCTGAGCCCCAAAACAATTCCAACGCCTGGTACAAAGCAAATGCAGAGTTTCTGCTAAAACCTGGAGTAGATTCACTACCCCACTGGCATGGTAGCTCCCTCAAGATTTCAGTTAAAACCTGGCAGAGATTCTCCATCCCACCTGACAGAGAATTGCCTGAGATGCTGGTGCCTCTCACAGTCCACCCCTGTTGTCTCTGCTTCCTTTGACCAGCTTTGGGATCTGATTATTTCAACTTTCTAGCAGCCAATGCTCCAAATGCTCCTAAATGGCATTTCTCTTCCCTTCAGAGCTGAGAACAGCTGCATTTTCCTGCTTCCCCTCTCGCTTCCCCCTGGTAAGGGCTTGATAACAGTCGAGGGGGTTGAGTGGGGCCCAAATGGCTAGAGAATAACCCACCCACCCCCCAAAAATCATTAGGATGTATGTGTGCCTAAGTCATTAATAGGATGCCAGCCTGTTTGTTTGTGTATTTGTTTTTTATTAACATATCTATATTCTGGTTTTTATATGAAGATCCCAGGGCAGTCGACAATAAAATCAAATTAAAATAATAAATAATTACAAAAGTTTAATAGATTAAAAATATATTATACAGTTTTCCAGTTTAAAAACAGTTAAAACAAGTAAAAACAATCTTGAATAACTTAGCTGTAAAACAAGCACAGCCTGCAGCCTAGGAATAATGTTGGAGACCTCAGTCTTTGTGAGTTACATCTGCAGGACTTAGTGCTGGGCAGTTGTGCAACATGTATTATCTAGTAAAGGGGTTGCTGTCAACGTCATTAGCTAGGGAAGCCAGCAATGCGACTGATGCACATTGGAACTGACACACAATGACCCATACATGTTCAGACTGATGCACTTTGGTCCCACTGGGCCTTGGAATGAAGACTTGGGGGTGCCAATGCACATCACTGTCCTGTTACACATCTTTGCATTTCACTAACAGGGTTTCTTAGTGCCTCTGCTGCGTAGATAAGTATCCGTAAACATACATCATGGTAGAGGATTCCAGATATCTACACTATCAAATTGATTCCACTTTAACGGCTACAGGACCTTCCTATGGAACCCTGGGATTTATTGTTTGGTGAAGCACTTGGAATTGTCTGTTAGAGAGCTCTAGTGCTGTAGTTCAAAGGAAAAGACTAGAGTCCTCCAGCAGATCAGTTCTAAGTCCCTCCCCGAGCTACAAAGCCCAAGATTCTCCAGGGTGACACCATGGTGACTAAAGCACATTTAGACTGCTATAAAGGTGTAGTGTAGGTACATTTTTGAGTCCTTTCCTGGATGTGCAACCGAATTGCAAGAGACAGCCAGCAAAGGATACCTGATGCCATCTAAAACAGGCTGCCTGCCTCAAATGTTTACTCATGTATGTGAGAATACATCTTGTGGGTTTATAAAAGTTTGGGTGTGAATGGCATGGCTCTTGTACTGTTGGGAACTAATTATACCCCTGGCAGGAGTTAGTGCTGTTCTAACCAAATATGGGTCAATTTGGGGCCGTATGGTATAATTGAACTAAATCTGGGGAAAAAATATTTCTATTAGAGAAAGGGAGGCGATTGCAAATTCCCTCTTGCAAATTCCATGGAAATCCGCCTCCATGAAATGTCTGGGGATTAAGCTCTCTTCTAATATTAGAAGTGTTTGCACTTAATAACATATCAGTTGTGAGCAGTGTCAAGAGAGTACTTCTAAGCTTGAACAGCTATAAACTGTCTGAATTGCAGCAATCAAGATGAGCATAATCCCCAAGTTTTGCCTTATTCTTGACTTTTCTAATTAAGTTCCCAAAAGCATTATTTTTAATCTCAGGCATTTTTCTCAAGTGTAGAATGGCCACATTCCATGGTGCACAGTTCTGCATGGGTGCACATTGTGTGTTGCATGTGGCTTCCCTGGACGGCTGTGCATTCAGTGTCCTGAATCAGTCGTGTGACTTGGTCATTTAACACAATGTACGCATAACTCCATAGGCATTGGGTACTAAAGGTGCCTCATTGGAATCTCTTCTTGCTTGTACGGTCAGGAGTGAAACAAGCTCTCAGCCGGTCTGACAGGGGAGATCCCAAGCACTCCCCCGAAATACACAATGTAGCAGCAGCTCCCCCTGCCCACATCACAGGAGGACCTCTGCTACCCTACAAAGCAGAGGAGAAGCAGACTATGTTCCCCATATAGCAGTGGTGGCCGGTGGCTCCCATGTCTATGGAGCAGTGAATTTATGCCAGGCTTTGGCTTCCTTAAAGGAGCTCTCCAAGGTGCTAGGCCTAGTCAGGAATAGGTTTCAGCACACTGGAGAGCTCCCTCAAAGACCTGGAGTGGATTTACAGCCTCATTGACATGGAAGCCAACAGTTACCCCACCAAATGGCCTCCTCCCACCCTCTCAGAACTAGAATGCTGGAACCAGTTTTCTCTATCATTCTTCACTCCGCCTCTCAGGTCAATTCTCTGCTTTCAGAATGTTCTCTCTAAATACCCTTGATCTGAGCTTCCAGCACTGTCTCCTTTCTGTCCACCTGGACTCCTCTTTCCGTCTTCTGCTTCCCTCTGCTTGTCAGAGATGCACGTAGAGGGGAAGGACCTTGGACGTCAGCTAGAGAACAAAGCTGACCTTCCAGCTGTTAAGGGGGACGGGAGGAAAGGCAGATAAAAGCATCCTTTGATCTCCCTACCTGCCCCCCCACCAGTACTTAACCTTTCCATCTTCCATCCCCCTCCACCCTTCTTCTCTTTGGCGGCGGCTTCCTCTGCATTACACCCCATAAAATGCGAAGGGCCTCCAGTTCCCACCCGCCATCAGCTGTCACTGTCCATGACCGAAAATCCACCCTGCTTCTTGATTTTCCTGAAGACCCAAGTGGCTGTGTTTCTTCTTCGGCATCTGAATGTGCAAAGGATTCACGGAAGGGAGCTGGGCGGTCACCTCCACCTGTGGCTCTGGCCCTGATTTGCCTGCACAGCAAGGGACGTGAGCCAACGGAAAAGGCAGTGGTGTCCTTCTCAACACCTGGGCTTCTCTGCACTGTTCTTCTTGTCTTTGCTGACAGGACAGGAATATTTAAGAGCCTGTTAGCAGCTGCCCTACTTTCTTAGCAATCAGGAGCGACACGGGAACGCTTTGCATCTGCTATAGTGTTGCATTAACATAGTCATATTTTGGGCTTCTGGGTGTCTGTGACTTAATGGGGCCCATTCCTCTGATTCTCTGGTTGCCACCCTTTCCTCCATTCTGTGGAGAACTATTGGAAAGTGGACGCCAGGTGTGGGCAACTGCCTGGGGGTCAGGGCCTAATTTCCCCCTCAACCCCCTGACGTGCAACCCTCCGAAGCAAACCCCAATACCTCCATTTTGCTATGCAGTCTCTCTTAAAAGGAGGACAGGAAGGGATATCATATCACTTCCTGTCACCATTTTGAGAGGGGCTATAGGGGGAAGCAAATATTTGGGAGATAGGATGGAGTTCTGGGTGCTTAGGGAATGGGAGGTGTTTTTGCACACTTTCATGTATTTGGGTGGGCTTCCTGCATGGTTTGGGGCAAAACTTGCCTAAAATTCAAGCTTTTTCTTTAAAAAAAAATGGGGGACTTTGAGGGACTAATGGGGAGCTTTAGGGGACCACACAAAAGAGGAAGCCAGGAGCCACATGTGACCCACAAGCCATGTCATGGCTTTTCCTGGTATATGTGAAAAAATATCAGTTTTCAGGGCAGAAGGGGATTCAGGGCACTTGCTGGTGACTGCAACCAGCAAAGAACAAGGGGTACCAAACCCAGGACCATACAGTCGCCAGGAACTTCTTGGCACTCGGGAAAGGGAGAGGCACATCCCTTCCCTTGGCTGCCGTTCGCATTGCATGAGCATCACGTTTGTTGTTGAGACAGTCCCTGACATGCCAAAGCAAAGAAGCATCCAGAAAGCAATGATTCTCAGTTCGTTGAAGCCCACCGGACCTGTTCTGAAATCTTAGGTTATTATGATTTTCATCGTATTACATTTAAATGGAATTTGGGGGCCACTGCTGTTTCTGCTCCAGCTTTTGAACGAGAAATCAGTCTGTGCTTGGCATTCTGCAATGCTTTTTTGGGTGGGGAGGGGGTGCTGAGGCAAGCACTGTGCTTTTTTAAAAGCCTCTCCTGCTCCATTGTAATGTGGCACATTATCCACTGCAGAATAAGGTAGATTTACAGATCACACCAGGCATATCTTGTTCTTCGTCTTTCTAAAAGCTTTCAAAAGAGAAGTCACTCAGTCGAGCTAGTGGGAAAGCTCCACGCTGACAGCTGACAATTATCTGAACTTACCTTTCCGGAGCAATAATTATGTGGCAAACTTCTCCTGCATGGGAGGGGTCTGTCCGTGCGACAAGAAGAACAGACAGGGCGCCTTTGGGGCTCAGAGGCA
Organism: Ctenosaura bakeri; assembly: GCA_948474755.1. Taxonomy (NCBI): domain Eukaryota; kingdom Metazoa; phylum Chordata; class Lepidosauria; order Squamata; family Iguanidae; genus Ctenosaura; species Ctenosaura bakeri. The sequence goes on along the minus strand of CAOLHI010002403.1, from coordinate 93,253 downwards.
GCTGAGTGGCGAATCCACGCTGGGCTTTATGGATGCTGCTCTGGGTTTTAGGGGGGCTGCCCAAGGGTGTTGGGCTTGCTGTGACGTGCCACGAAATCAGCTTCGACCTCAGGTGAGCCTATGAATGAGGGATCTCCAAGAGTTATCAACCACCCTGCTTGGGCCTTGCAAACGCAGGGCAGCTACGGCTTCCTAACTGGAACCCATTTACCTGCAATGCGGTCTTCCTCTTCTCTTACTTGCCTTCCACTTTACAAAGCGCTGTTGTCTTTTGAGACACACAAGGGTGGTGTAACTCCCTGGATTCTATAGGATGGAGCCATGACAGTTAAAGCGGTATCTAACTGCTGTAGCTTTCCAGCGCAAACACAGCATACCCTCTATCTATCCCAGTTTGGCAGTCCTGATAAATCCTCTGCCATCTGACTTTTCTCAGCTACTTCAAATGTCTCATTGTCTCTCTCCTCCTCCCATTTCCCCCTTTATAAATTGAATGCAAAATATAAATGTATTTTACACTCAGTTAAATCAGCAAGGAGGAGAGGAGGGGGCTGAATATCACTCTTCCCAGTTGGCTCAGACAAAAGCAAACTATTGCAGCCTCTCCCAGCTTATATGTTCTTCCTCCTTAATACCTGTTTGCCATTTTGATCACACTCTAGTGTTTCTTGTCCACACGTGTCCCAGTTTTTATCTGTGATATGTTGGAGAGAATGAATACAGTTACAGGAGAACCAGCAAGCCTGAAGTCTGCTAGCCTATGTTCCTAACAGGAGATGATAGCTCGGACTTAAGGTCTTCACTCTAGAACTGAAATCACATATATTCTGCGTCAATTCCTCTGTTTTCTTGGGGTCAGGAGGGTATAAAAACAGTAGTGGCAACAGCACCGCCCCCCCCCAAAAGCTCTTTTCTGATTTTTAAAATACTTTTTAATGCAGACTTTGGTTGCCTGCCAAAATGGGCTATTATTGATCAGACAGATTGTCAGTCCTATGAAAGGTGCCGAGCTCTTTACAGGATTCAGATTCACATGGATCTCCATCAGGGTGTGTATGAAAAGTCTCATTACCGGTAGAAATAAATTTGTTATTTGACAGGTGACTCCACCACTGATGGTCTTTTTTATCAGAAACATCCGTTTACCAGGAGAAAATGATAATATATGCCTCCACAAGCATTTAGGGGAGTATTCTTCCTTTGCAAATGTTCCGCCACTTGAATCTGCAATTCAATCTAATGCACAAAGGTGTCAGAGAGCTTCAAAAACTCAATAAAAATTTCTTCTGCTTTCTAGGGCTTCAGATGGATTCGTGGCTCATCAGAAAAGCCTTTGCATTCCCTTAGGTCGCCTTTTACCTAAATATTGTTCGGCTCAACAGGGGCCAAACTTCTTTAAGATTCTTTTTAAAAGGAAAATCTCTCAGGAGGCAAGAAACTTTGATGAATCTAGTGTCCATTTTGCTTTCATTATCTTTTTCCCCCTCAAGATTCTTTGCAATGAATGAAAAATGAACGTTGAAAGAGTTTTTTAAAAATTCCACTGTCTCACATACACACGCACACTGGAACCAAAACAAAATACTCTGTACTTTTAGAGAAACACACATAATTTGCAATAAGAAAGAAGATGAAATCAAAAGGGAGGGGGAAAAAGATACCTTGACACACGAAAACCAGCTCAAGGGAAGGAAAAATCTTTCATTTGAGCATTTTTTTCACATTGAGAGTAACAATGAAAAGGGAGAAGGAGCTCTTGCATTTGTTGGAGTAGGTTTGCCTTTGCCTTCCTTTAAGGCTGAGAGTGTGCGATTTGCCCAGAGTCAACCAGTGGGTTTCCATGGCCAAGCACGGATTTGAGCCCTGTCTCTAGAATCATTTACCAAAACTCAAACGCTGGCCCTTTGCCACATGTTGCCTGCAATATGGGAATACTGAGGACTCTTTCAAATGCTTACCCCAAAATGTTACAGGAACTTTGAGCCTGTTCCTTGGCCTCATATTGCTGGAAGCATCCTGGTTTATTTTTCTTCAGTCTACTTTATTTGTGCCTGGAGAGGCAGGGACTTTTAGGGGGCAAATGGGCTTCATTCAGGGAGCTCTACCTTGCTGCAGAACTGGGAAACCGAGCTCTGCACTCTTTCCAATAAATGGAAAAAACGCCCAGAAGTCATGACCCCATAGAAAATCACCCCCTTTTTCTCCTGTTGAGATTAGCCTCCCAATTTAAATTCCCGGAACGGCTTTGTTCCTGCTTTCACCTCTTTGACTTATGGAGAAAAGTTAACTCATTAGCTATAAGCAGAGGGTTGGAATTGCTAAGCATCACACTGATCTCTCTTGTACTGTTTGTTTGTCTCCTGTGCATAAGTGGAATAGAATTGCCTTATTACTTGAAAAAAGGGATCCGAAGGGGTTCATTTTCCAGTGAGGGGGAAACACGGTTCTCTCCCACCCACTTTGTTATGATCCCAGATAATCATTTAAGTGCCACCCTGGCGTTCTTTGTGCTCCTATGGAGTAAGTAATAATAACCGACGGAGGGTGTGGATGTCAATTTGCTTTCCATCTTTGTTAAGCTCACTCTCTGCAATGCGAGACATTTGGGAACTAAAAGAAAATTTCATAGGCGGGGGCCAAGCAATGCCTGAGAGCTATCCAAGGTGCTGAAATAGGTTTGGTACCATGGATTGCTCCTTAAAAGTTTGGATTTTAGCTCGGAGCAGAGTCACCACCCAACTGACACGGGAGCAACCATCCATCACTGGCTCAAGCTAGAGGTGTAAGTAAGCATGGAAGAAAGAATGAGGGAGGCCAGCAAGGCCCAGACTGGAGATGCAGAATAATCAAGTCATGTCCGCAGAGGAGAAAGAGGAGAACCAAGACAGCAGGCCTCAGTTGGAGCCTGGCATCTTTATCCTGAAACTGTCAGGTAGTGGAATCCAAGACCACCCATGCAGCTTCTAAAAACCAGGGGTTAGGAATGCAGCTGCCTCATCCTTCTGAGCACCATGAACTGAAGCACCAGCTGCAAAAGAGCAGGAAAGCCTTGGCTGGCCTTCAAAGTGGCACATAGAGGTAATAAGGCCAACTGTGATGTTTCACAGCTACCTATAAACAAATGTGGCTGTTCCTTGTTGCAAACAACCTCTCCAAAATTTCAGTATGGTGTAATTTGGCAAAATCGCTCTATCACTTCTGGGACTTTGGCTTGCTTTTTAGTTCAGTCTCTTTGGTTAGCATTGAATTGAGATAGTTTCCTGGGATATTAGCCTGGCTCAATTAAGAGGCAATCTATGTTAGCAAAGTTTGCAGAGAAATGCACTGAATTTCTTGCTTATCTTCCTGAGACTTCAGTAAAAGACAAGGCACAGAGGAAGTATTCAAATTATATAGCTCAAAAGTTTACTAGTTGCTTTTAAATATACATTCTAAACACATATTGAGGCTGGCTAAGTCCTAACTGCTATTAGCTGTTTCTATACTCGGGCTGAAATCTTCCAGAAGTGGTTTTTCATGTTAACAAAAAGACTCTGCAAGGCTTCATTACACATATTTGTTGCTGATGTGTCATTTCTCTCCAAGGAGTTCTCCGTTTCCCTGTTTGTGTGCTGAACCCACTTCCTTTTCTCTCCCCTGGGATTTGGGGTTAAAAATCTTCCACAGATCAGAGTCAGAGGACATGGCAAAGGGCCCGCTTGCAAAATTGGAAGGTCTCTTGGTCGTTCCTCTGCTGACCTGCCGCTTATTGAGGAGCCGAGGTAGAATCTTGATTCTCGTCACCAGCAACAAAACACTTCTGAGCTATTTTCTTTAGATATCTGAGAGGAGATGATTAAATTAGAAGCGGGAGCTGGCAACTGCAACAGACCTTTTCTGTCCCTGGGAGACTCTGTCAGTTTCATGGACTCTGTTTAAATAATGCATTCAATTCACAGACTGCCAAATATTTCAAAAACACAAAGGCTGGAATCCTGTACATCAGCTATTTAGTTAAGTATGTTTAACTAAACACGACAAAATCCAGAATCCATAAAAGAGTGATACTATGTTGGCCAACAAAAATGCAGAAAGTACATCATGCAAGCTTTTGAAGCCTACCAGCTTCTTCATCAGATGTTAAGAACCATCCAGGAGAAGGAAAGTGGTCATGTTGGAGTCACAGGCCTACATTCTGTCTCAGATATTATTTCTGTGGTCAGTTCAGATGGTCTCCAGAGGGATATCAATGCAGGCAGAGCCCACTCCCCCTCTTGGCCATGTGGGGAGTGGGGACACCATGAGAGTAAAAGACAGGTAATAAAATCTCAGGCAGGTAACAAGAAGGCACGTGCATACCCAATTAAGAAGGGACCTGCAAAACCAGCCATGCGTATTCCTTGTCTAAGAAAATCCTATCAAATTCCGTAAGTCGGCAGGTGACTTGAAGGCAAACAATAAAGTGGAAAAATAGCACTATAACAGTGTAGGGTGGAAATGGCACCAGTTTGCAGCTACGGAAGTAAGCTGGAGACAAAGGAGGAAAATGAGGAGAGAGAAGACAAGATATTCTAAAAACAGCTGAAAAAGTGGGATGGCAGAGGATTAATCAGGACTGTAGGGATAGTTCTTCCCATATAATCTGCCCCCGGAGAGCATTTACTGGCCAGGATTAGACTGGCAACGGTCAGCCAGAGGACCTTCTCATCGGCCGCCCCAGACTGTGGAATGACCGGCCGGGAGAGACTCCGCAGCTGACTACGCCGTCCGGATTTAAAACAGCACTAAAGACCTGTCTCTTCCAGCAGGCCTATCCAGGTGATTTTAAATTGTGAATTTTAACAATGAATGTTAAATATGTAGTGTCTGTTTTTCAGTATTTGTGTGCTGATATGCATTTGAACTATAGTTTTAATGTTCTGTTTTTAACTTCTTCCACCTCAATTGTTATCCCCTGTCTTGATCCATGGGGAGAGGTAGGTAAGAAATAATAATAGTTTTTCTATTCTCATTTCTGTATTATATGCCTTCCTTTGGACAGAGAGCTTCTCAGGCTCAGTTGCCAAACATGTGGGATTGCTTTGCCGTTACTTCCAGCCTAAGGCCATTTCCGCACGAGTCTGTTATAGCACGATGATTCCACTTTCAACCTCCTATGGAATCCTGGGTCCGGCCCCTCCCGAAACTGCAAACCCCAGGATTCCAGAGGATGTTGAAAGTGGAATCATCCTGCTATAACAGGCTAGTGCAGAAATGGCCTATGTTTGGAGAGGTTGTCCCCGGCCCATCGTAACCAACTTTCCCAGGCTCCAGAACGCACTTAAATATCAGTCTAGCTGGGAAGATGTTCCTTTCCATTGCGCCTCTGAAGGGTCATCTGTCAAAGTCCTGGCATTAGGAGGCCTCCCTCTTGAACCCGGGCGCCATCAGCAGCGGATTCTTCAGCTGAGCACACCGTTTGTCATTTGTCCAGTGGCCGAGAGACTGTGATTGCAATCAATTAGCGCCGGCCTGCAGCTGTTAAGCCAGGCCAATTGCCTTCCAAGAATAGCTACGCCCTGCACGAGGCCCGTAATGGTTCATTACCGCTGGCCAATGTGGGTGACAGTCTGTGTGACTACTTTTCAAAGTAAGTGACAAGATGTCCTGTTTCGAATGGCTGATTTTTGTTTGGTCGGCAGGAAACGACATCACATAAATGACGTGGCCCTTTTTAAATTATTTATTGGCTTTCGTTTGGTATTATTAAAAGTGTTTATGTTTCTTTCTCTGTTTGAGGTCCAGAGATCTCATGATAAAAGGGCAGGATAAAAATATTTTAGTAGAGAAATAACGAATAAATGAAACATCTTCCACATAGGGTGAGTGGATATTCCACAGCTGTTTCCCCCCGTCTTCTCGGATGTGTGGATAGATTTCCTTCATCTGACTCATTTGTTCTTCCTTTGCGTTGCTCCTTCCCACATTCTCCTTCCCCTGAATTTCAGTTTAAAAAGGGAAATTGTTAAAATGCATCTCCAAAAGTGTGCATCTGTTTCGTTTGTCCTCTCAATCTGATTCCGCCCTCTGGCTTCCTTTTTCGGTGTACGGCACATAGATACAACACTGCTACCTCGCAGGACTGCCTCAAAGCTCAGTTCTGATTCAGAGAAGGCAATAAATCAGTGGTGGGGTGGGGTTGAGGATGAGATGGGCCATAGGGATGAAAATGATAGCCCAGGCAAGAAGGATGGGTTTTTAGTGCCTCTCCATTAGTTGGCAGATCAGCGGAGAGAAAAGTGCCCCATATTCTGGCTTCCATCTCAGTGGGGCATTGAATCCAAACCAGGTTTTCTGAATTTTAAAGGAGTTATCCATGGTGCTGACTCCCCTACCTACAAAACAGGTTCCGTGTTTTGGATAGCTCCTCAAAAATTCAAAGACCTGGAATGGACTCACCGTTCCTTTGATACAGGGGCCACTAGGAACCGTCGCTAGAGTATGCAACTCTCAAACGGCACCTAAAAATTCTGGTAGTCCAGAAAGTAAGAGAAGGAAGACTGGCCTTTGGAGAATCCAGCTCAAGACCCACATGCCCCTCCCTGCTTCGTAGCATTATGTGTAGTTTTCAGGAGACATACAGGAACACTGTGAAGACTCATTTTGCCCACAGTCCAGCCTCACTGACCAGACCGGCGCTTTTGGTAATCCCAGCTTCAAAGGATAATATTTCCAAGGGTGTAATGACCTGAGTTTTCCAGACCAGGCATCGTTGGGGGCTGAAATGGCACAGTTCAGGGAAAGGAATCAAGGAGAAGGCAACTTAATTGCTGTGAAGTACTCAAAATATCAAATGATAAGTTTCCCTGCTTTAGCCTGTCTGGGTTGGCTGGGATATTAAATCCTTTTTAGGTCTCTATTTCCTATTAACCTCTATTTTCAGAACACACCAAGTTTAATAATCTTAACATTATTTGTGTCTGAGACTCCGGTATCTTATCTTCACTTTCCAAAGAAGCCAGCCGTGTGAAATGAGCTTTTATGACACATTAGTGAGGCGCAAGGCATTTTCTCTTGGCCAAGATTCGCAAACCGTGCCCGCCCCCCGGGCCAATTTTATATCGGCTAAGCAGGTGCACGGAGTTGTCGGCTGCTGGAAGGAGGATGACAGCAATTTTGTGTGCTTTGGCTTGGATTTAGAGAGAATTACAAGAAATGATGTGCTGGGGTAAGGAGGGGGCAACGAAGGACTGTCTGCTCCGGAGGAGAGTGTCTTCCTCACACACCAAACAGTCGAGCCCCTCAAAGAAGAAGTACCTAGAGTAAAATTTTATTACAGCTGGAAGATATTTTCACATATAAAGGACTAAATCCACTTCCTAGTTCCAGTCGGGGTAGAGCCAGTTAATTAAGAGGATTTACTGAACGGTTGGTTTACACCAGGGGAGGGCAAAGTGTGGCCCATGCACCACATGTGGTCCTTGAAGCCCCTCCAGACCCTCAAATTCCTTCCCAATTTCCCTTTTTAAAAAATCAGTGTGCAAATTTTGCCCCCAAACTACACAGAAAACCCCTCAAACTCATGAAATGATGGACAACTAAACCAATCCAGCCCCACAACCACTCCACAACCCCACACTGCACCCAAATACCTGTGTTTTCCTCTGCAGCCCCCCTGAAAATGGTGACAGGAGGGGATAAGATGCCATTTTCTGTCACCATTTTGAAGGGGACTGCAGAGGGAAACAAAAGGCAGGGCGGAGGGGGAATGGCTCTTGCCCCCCATGCCATTGCCCACAGCTGACTTCACACCATTTAGTGGGTCTCCTTCACTTGGAACCAGCAACTGGGTTGAAGCCAAAATTTCTAAGAATTCTGAAGACTCTGTAGAATATGCCCGATATTCCAAAGGTCTTTAAAGGAGTGCGCTTTCAATCCGTGTTATAACCAACACCAGGATTGGTAAATGAGCTTTGCTGTTTGCTGTCAAGGCAGCTTTGGCTGTGGCTGAAGGATCTCCAGAAGCTCCAGCCATCAGTAGCCCTTCCTGACAGCCCTTCCCGACCGGCCCCTCCTGAAACTGCAAACCCCAGGATTCCATAGGAAGTTGAAAGTGGAATCATCGCGCTATAACAGGCTAGTGCGGAAATGGCCATAGTGTATTTGTACAATGGCTGTTGGCTAGTTACAATAAAAGTATGGCTACTGAGAAAGTGAATTGCTGCTGCTCCAGGCTTCCAGCAGACACCCATGCACCTTCTGAGGAGTCTGGAGATGTACAGTTGGGGTGCCTGGAAGGTCAAAGCCCACCAAAACAGCTTTGGGGGCCATTCAAAAGAGCCTTGGGCTGCACATTTTCTACCCTTGTTTTAGAGAAACACAACACCACAATGTGGCTTCTCGTTCCAGGAGGTTAAGGACCAACAAACTTCTGAAGAGGAAGGCTGAATTCCGGGAACATTTATTATTTCTGAAAGGCCGTTCATCTTTCCTGGTGGGCGGATTACCAGTGCAGATTTCTGCTCAGTCGTTTAACTGCCTGTGGATTAGAAACCAGCCAACTGTGATTCCAATATATGATTTTTATTTTTATTTTTTTCTTGGTCATATTTTTCAATAGGTTCACACAAGAACCTTTTGTTTTCGAGGAGGTAAGCATTTTCTCACCCAAAATGCTGGAAGAAAAAAAAATCCCTATATTTTGCCCCAGGAGTATTTGGAAAATATGTAATTATTCGATGCCTTTTCTCCATCTGCAAATATCCACATCCGTGAAAACTTATTCAGTCTGGAATCTAAATATCAGAAGGCCATGGCAAAGCAAACTGACTGCTGGCATCAGCAAAAACATATAATCTACATCTCCCCCGCTCTTGTTTTGCTTTTAATTCTTTGGAATGTGTGAAAATGTCTTCCCCTACTATTATACTGCATTAATGCAGAAAAATGGAGATGTTGCTATTCCCCAACTTGCAAATCACTACAGGCTAAAGGGCTAATTAATTCTTCAGGTTTGCCAGTTTTACATATTTAATTTTTCATGGCTGGAATCCTGTTAGTATCTAATACATGGGTAAGTTCTGCTGCAGAAGTGGTTGGATATTTTTGTCCCATGTGGATCATCTGCATTCAGTTCGTGGTTGCAAAAGTAGAATTGGAAACTGGGTGCCTGCACAGTTGGTCACAACTGCTCTCGTGCAACCACACAATTCACTAATTCACTAATGAGGCGGCATAGTGCAATTGCCGCATAGCTCCGTAAGTATAAAGTTACACACCATTTCTTTGCACGTAGGATTGCCAGGTAAGTACTATTCCAGGCGCTGAAATTTCAGGACCAAAACTTGAGATCTACATACCCTTTAACTGTTCCAGTTTGGCAGAGATTAATCTCCTGCCTTCCCACTTTTTCAGTTGCTCTTAAAATGTCCTTGTTTCTATTCCTCCTCTCCCTTCCTCCCTTTGTCCTCAGCTTACTTCAAACACTGCAAACTGAGTTCAAAATGCAACAGTAGTTTGCACTCATTTGATTCAGCAGAGAGGAGAGGATGGGGCAGAACCAGTCTATCCAGGCCAACGCAAGCCGCTGCAGCCTCTCCTAGCTGGTGTCAGGGGCTATCCTGGGGGCTTGGATGAGGGCAGGAAGGAATTGGGGCCTTCAAGACAGAAGTCTTGAAGACTTCCGTCAGCTGTACCTGGAGATTTAGAATTTATTTGCTGGACAGCCCCAGTGTCTCTCCAAACTACAAACCCCAGGATTCCATAAGAGGCAGCCACAGATCTGTGATTCATAGTTCTATAATTGTGCAGGGTGAAAGGACAGCCTAACAAATGAAGAAAATCTATCTGTGCACTTTTCAAGACTGCTGTCACCCTGAGATTCCTCCTCCTCGCCCTGAAGATCACAGAATCATAGACTTGGAAGATACCACAGGGGCCGTCCAGTCCAACCCCATTCTGCCATGTAGGGAAACACAATCAAAGCACTCCCAGCAGATGACTATCCAGACTTTGGTTTAAAACCTCCAAAGGAGGAGTCTCCAAGACACCCCAAAGCAACATATTCCACTGTGAACTGCTCTTACAGTCAGGAAGTTCTTCCTAATACTGAGATGGAATCTCTTTTCCTGTAGCTTGAAGCCATTGCTCCACAGTGTCCTAGCCTCTGGAGCAGCAGAAAACAAGCTGGCTCCATCTTCCATATGACATCCTTTCAAGTATTTAAACATGGCAACCATGTCCCCTCTTAACTTTCTCTTCTCCAGGTTATATGTACCCAGCTCCCTGAGCCGCTCATTTTAGGACTTTACGGTTTCCAGACCGAGAGGGAGCAGACAAGATAGGCCTTGGGATCTGGTAACCCCAAGCCCAGCCCAGTTCTTAAAGGGATGCTGCAAACAAAAAGGGACACACAAACAAAGGAGCTCAGCTTGTGTTCAGGACGTCTCACATCTTTTCTTGGAAGCCATCCAGCTCAAGAGTACTTTTGATGACTACTCTTTCCCCCCCTCCTTTTTGCATGTGCAAAGAAAGAATGCAACTTAATCAAATGGAAAAAAAAAAAAGCAGAAATCCAGGCCAGGCTGTTTGGTGTTTGTTGGCTATCAAAAGACGCTTCTGCCTCAAAAGGAAAGCCCAGTTCTAAGGGGGAGGAAATAATTAACTTGTCAGTAGGAGGTTAAGAGACTAGGGGAGAGCGATGGGTGCTGGGCTTGCAAAAAAGACCTGAAAGGGAAGAAGGCAAAGCGGCTTCAGAGAGCTCATTAAGGGCCGAGGCAAAGCAGAGGGCTTTGGATGCTCTCCATGACTTTGAAAGAGGAGGAGGAAGGCCTGGACATGACCAGCCTTCCCTGGTGGACCAGGGCGACCGTCCGGCACGGTTTTCCTCCGTCCGACCAGATGCACCCAATCAGAAAAAACTGTGATTGCTGTCCGATGCAAATACTATGCAAGATAGACCTTAAATATGGCCCACTTTCAACAGCCTGTCGAATTCTGGGGTTTGTGGTTCACCAAGGCCCAAGAGCTCTCTGGCTGAGAATCCTCAAGGCCCCTCCCAAACCTGCAAACCCCAGGATTCCATAGCAGGGTGAAAGTGGAATAATAGCACTATAACTGTCCAGTGCGGAAATGGCCCTAGGTTCGCATTTAGTGTTTTAGTCGGTTTGTGTTCAATGTTTTTAGTTTAGTGTGCTAGTACTGAGTTCTAGTTTTAGCGTTTTTTTTCTTTGAACATATATTTCTTTGATTCGAACTCTGATTCTGACTATGAATTCAAATGTTTTAAAACAAATAAATAATCTTTAAAAAAAAAGAGTCTAAGGAATCAGTGAGTTATTGTTGGATAATGTCACATGTTCCAAGTAGTGCCTTTTTTAAAAAAAAAGTGGTATTATTTTCCTATCTATGGCAGTCTCCCTCAGATGTTTGGTCAGTCCATTTGGAATTCCTCCCACAGCATCCATTATTACTGGAACCACAGCAGGGTTCTTGGCCCAACGGCCCTGAATCTCAGTTGGTAGGTCTTGATATTTCACGCTGTTGCCGCTGTCACTGTTTTGAGCAAAAATACTTGCAAACAGATGTCATGCCGCTCTGGGGATTTGGCGTGGAAGCTCTCCGTGAAAGCACAGCAGAGGGGCCAGCGGAAAGCCTTCCTCCCCTTTCAGGCTCTCTTCCCCTGGGAAACCGTATGCCGTGTCCCGTTTTCAAGAGTTTGTCTCAGGAGCAAAAGGTCATCTGTTTATCAAGCAGTCAGACCTCTGGGGCTGTGACTATGCGCCCAGGGGCAACTGAGTTGGAGAGCTCCTTCGGCTGCCAGCTCCCCATAAATCTCTCTAGGGAGGAGGAGGAGGAGGAGGAGGAGGAGGAGGAGGAGGAGGAGGAGGAGGAGGGGAACTCCACGAGACTTCTGATGGTGGCTGGACGTCTGAGCTGTTTTGAGAGGCATTACAAAAGTAAGACCCGGCCTGAGCGGATAGACGTGCAGAAGGAAATCACTGCCACCGAGTACGTAGGACTCCTTCACAGCCTCTCTTTAATCATGGACCAAACCTCTTTTTCTGAGCAGCTGCTGCAGCCCTATAAGGAAATGGCTGTCACTTCTCAGCCGGCATCATTGCCACCATCATTTGCGATGTCTTGCCTACCAAAATAGAGCCACACTGACGGCTTCCCAAATGCTATAGTGCTGCGGCCAAGATGCAGTTCTGCTGCTGCTTGGTTCCCAGGCCCGAGAGGCATCTGTGGCTCGGTCCATCTTACGTACGAGGGTTTAAGATGTGTCAGCCTCCACATCATCCTGGGATGATGATATCAGTCTCCCTGAAGGTGTGAACTGCAATCGTTTGAGGGCTGTGTTGATGGTGCTCATCAAACACTGCATGGAATGGTGCACAGAGAGAAAGGGGGATTGTTGCAGGTCAAAGTCTCTTCTTGTAATGCAGAGGTGGAAATCAAGGGGGCCTCCAGATGTTTTTGGACTGCAGTTCCCGGCAGCCCCAGGCAGCAGAGCTCATGTTCAAGAATGTCGGGTTTTGTAGTCAAACCACATCTAGAAGGCCACACAGTTCGCCTCCCTATTGGGTTGCCAGTTTGGGACCATCCCAGCCGCTGAATTTCTGGGCCCAAACCTGAGACCTAGGGAGGGTCCCTGCTGGTGTCATTAAGTATCAGCCTCCTAGAGCTGGAGGAGACCCCATTGAGTTCAATCCCCTTCTGCCATGTGGGAAGACACAACCAAAGCACTCCCAGCAGATCGCCATCCAGACTCTGTTTAAAAACCTCCAAAGAAGGAAGAGACTCCACCACACTCTGAGGCAGCAGCGAATTCCACTGTCAGACTGTTCTTATCCTCAGGAATTTTTTCCTAATGTTTAGATGGAATCTCTTTTCCTGAAGTTGAAAGCCATTGTTTAAATGCAAAAAAATAAACTAAAAAAAAGAGCTTTAAATTAACAAGAAAGAGTGCATCTACCACTTTAAAAGTCATAGCTCCCTCTCATGGAATTGGGACTTATAGTTGGGAAGGGACTTGAGAAAAGTTCACTTCTGGGTTTTTTAAGAATAGGTATTTTTGACTGTGAACGGTGCAGCAGGGCAGTCCTGAAACAACTTAAAAATAGGCTCGCAGGAGAGGCCATTCCCCAGGTTTTTTAAATTGTTGTTTTGTTTTGTTTGCCTTTGAGATGAGGCAGAACATGGTGGTCTTACCATAAATTCACCCTCTGGAGTTGGAAGAGTCAGAGTGCCAGGAAGCTACAGCTCCTGATGGTGGTGGTCTCTCCAAATCTGGGGAGCAGGGGGGTTGGGGGCCGGGGCTGAGGCGGGGGGCTGCTCCCCAGCAGGATGTGGAAGAGATGGTACCATCATTTGCAGAGCAAAGGAGAGAGAAGGGGAAAGTACACCAACCCCAGCAGCTGTTAAATAGGAGACTGCGGTTGGAACTACCAGAAGGATTGACCTTTGGGCACAATCCCAGCCTTTCTCCGTCCGCTTCAAGGACAGAGGGGCATTGTTTCCCTGCACCTTGAAGGACGAGCCATGAGATTGCCCATCCTTCAGGGCGCAGGGAGAAAGCGTCCCTCTGCTGTGCCTAAGAGGCAATGAATCATCACCAAAGTGTTTGGCTCTCAAAGCAGAGTGTTGTTGTTGTTGTTGTTGCTGTTGTTGTTATCAGCTGTGAGGAATGGGTGAGCCTGTCAGCCTCTCCTGACAGCAGGTGTATCAGTTGCTTCCAGGCAACTGACTTGCTGCGCTAACAGCATGCTCACTCGCTTGCTCGCTCACTCAAAGGCGCCCCCCGTTAACCGTGAAAAAACAAACAAACCCCAAGCCCCCCCACGAGGACTCTTTAAAAGCCCTTCAGAGGACTAGAAGAGGATGTTGCCAACCAGCTCTGCACCAGTGTTCACGTGCATGGCGGAGCAGGAGGACAATATGGAGGGGAAACCGAGCATCATTAGCCGAGATTGTACATGGTGCAATCCACAGAGCTACGTGGCAGTTGCACACTCCTGCCCCCATTGTGAATTGCAACATTGCACAACGTTGCACACAACCAAATGGGTATCTGCACTTGTGCACACACTGTGCAACCATGCCTGCTGCACATATGCACTCATCCACAGTGCATGAACCTGTCCCATGTGCAACTAAGCACAATGATATCATGGGCCCAATTTCACATCTGCGAGCTTGAACTGTCTACAGGCTTTCCATCTCAGACCAAAACGGCCAACTGCTTCCACTGAGGAATTTATAGTTATGTAAGATATAAACAGAGTTTGGCCCATTCATTTTCATTCCATGTCCTTATCTATCACCATGCTGGAATGTTGAGAGGAGTCTACTGCCCGGCTGTGACTGAGCACCATGACCTCGCCAGATGTTGTCAGGCGTAGCATCGTTGGGCACATGAATTCATGGACGATGGCAATATGCTGTCTGAGAGCCAGTGTGGTACATGGCAACCCTAAGGCAATCTTGCCAAGATTTGTCCAGAGGAGGGTTGCCTTTGCCTCCCTCTGAGGCCGAGAGAGTGTAACTTGTTCAGAGCTTCCATCCATGGCCGCATGGGAATTCAAACTCTGCTCTCCAGGGTCGTACTCCAACCATTCAAACCATAACACCACACTGGCTCTTGCATCTCTCATAAGGGTTTAAAAAGAGAGTGAGGGGATAGAATTTGGGGGCCAATTGAGTTGTAAACCCAAATTAACTCTGCCCTATGTATGTGTGTATGAGACAGAGAGAGAGAGAGAGAGAGAGAGAGAGAGTTAGTCTATAATAAAATATCAGCCGGAAGATGTGCGTGCAAATGAGAGAGAGGTTCAGATTATGCTGGGCCCTGGCCTGTTTACTGGAGAGTAAAATATAAAGAAACCTTTAGCTCCACACTAAGCATTGGATGTACCATTGTTCCTTCCAAGAAAGCTAAGACAGAATCTCCTCCTCCCTGTCTCTCCAGTCTCGAATATCCACTGCCTAAAGGATCAGGGGACAAAAAAATGGTACAGGATATTTTAACTGGAAACGTTGATTTACATTTTTTCCCTAAATTAAAAAAAAGAAAAGAAAGAAAGTCTTCCCTGAAAAGACTGGTGGCTGCGCATGTTTCCTTCAGGCTGTGTTTTTAGCCTTCTGGACTTTGAACTCCCTGGGAGAATTAAGATAAACAGCCTTGTTAAATATAACATGTATCTTAGTTTTTCTTTTTTCTTTTTTGTAAGGCAAAACACACTGCAAGCCGAACATGCCAAGTCCTTCCCTTTTTTTGGCTGGACTCCAACCATTGCTAAGCAAACACAGTTGCACGCATGTGGGACTTAATTTTAGCCCGTGATTCGGAGGGCGTGGGTTTTCCTTCGTACCATGTGGGGTAGTAAAGTCGGAGCTGCCGTTGCCTCTTGCATGACAATGCTAAGATCCACTGGCTCCAAAGAGACTCCGGAAGAGAAGGAGCCTGGGTGTGTTCTGAAAACAGGAAATAAATGAGTATCTCCTCCAACATTTCACAGATTAAAAAATGGGACCAAGCGTGGCCAAGAGGAGAAAGTTATCAACGAGGAAAAACATACAAGCTGGGAGAATCTACAGCAATTTCTTTTTGCCTGAGCATACAGGGAAGGGCAAGATTCCCTCTGGTCCTCCCTTCTCCCACCTGAATTAATGAAATGCAAATAATTTTTGGACTTCAAATTCGGCTTGCAGCACTTGAAGCAAGCCGAGGACAAAGGGTGAAATGGGAGGACGAGAAAGGAACTGGAACATTTTAATGGCTACTGAAAAAGTGGGACAGCAGAGGGTTAAATCAGGGACCATCCCTGCCAAAGTTGAACAGTTGGAGGGTGAGTTGGTTTACTGATAAAACCAATAAGCCTGTTTCTGCTTACTTTTTGCTTTCAGTTTTTCAATGTCCTGGGTTTTCATGTGTGAAATGCTTTTTAACACCCTGGAGCTGGTAATAAGCAGAGAATTTCCACCCCCACCCCCCCTGCAAGCATTTCCTTCACTGATCTTTCCCGAACAACCACAGGCAGTCCCCGCCTACACATCTCGGATTCATCCCCATGTCTTTATCTTCTGACTTGAACAAATTATCTTTGAAGGGTCCACCTACTAACCACTCATCTGGGGATGATACATTGACAACATCATTGTATTCTGGACCGGTAGTTAAGAAAAAGTTTGGAACAACTCAAGAGATAATATCAACTTTCTCTACTCTACGGCCATTTCTGCACGAGACTGTTCTAGTGCTATCATTCCACTTGCAACATCCTATGGAATCCTGGGGTTTGCAGTTTCGGGAGGATTCCATAGGATGTTGCAAGTGGAATGACAGCACTATAACAGTCTAGTGTGGAAGAGGTAGGAGAAATATCACTACCCCGCCCCCAAATGTATATAGGCTTTCTCTAGCTCAGGACTGGGAACTGGGTACCCCTCCAATGGCCGTTGAATTAAAACTCCCAGCATTCCCCATCACTGGCTAGGGATGCTGGGAGCTGTAGTTCAGCAATCCCACTAGAGAGCCACAGTTTGGGAATACTTTCCCCTTGCGAGCAGAGTTGGCAACGGCGCTGGCTTTGTTCTTGTGCCAAGTTAAAACTTGGCTTTTTATTCATGCCATTGGAGCCTAAAGATTCCATCCAAATCTATATACAAACATGACTTGAGATTTTTCACCTCATTATTCAATTTTTTTTAAAAATTATTCAGCTGTTTAAAATGTTTCCAGGATGTTTGCATTTATTTTTCTTATTTTAAATTTTAAATGACTTAAATCGGATTTATTGCAAACCCACCCAGAGAACTTATGCTATTGGGCAGAATATAAATATTTTAATTGAAGTAACAAAAATAAAAACTTGGTCCTGTTGAGCTCAATGGGTCTTACTCCTTGGTTTGCAGGCTTAGAAAAACCCCTCTCCCTTTGCACTGAAGGGGTGGGCAATGGTGTGGGGGCAAGGGGTTAATTTTTACCCCAACCCCTCTGCAAACAACCTCCCCCCCACATGCATAGCAAGCCCAAATACCAAATACCCCATTTTAAGGAGGACTGCAGAGGAAAACAGAGACATTTGGAGGGAGTGGGAAATTGTGTGTTTGGGAAGTTTTCTATGAGACTGGGGGCAAAAAATGTTTCAAAATCTCACTGATTCCCTTTTTTCAAAGTCTGGGGAAAGGAGAGTCTTTGGTGGGAGCTCCAGGAAAGACAAAAAGGGGGGTCCAGGGGGCTGATAATCTCGTTTTTACAGATAAGTCAGCAAGAGGTGATGCGATAATGTTTCATCTCAATGAAGATGGGAAGGTTTAATTACCTAATTAGCTAGTCGCATTGGAAGAGGAAGGCGTGGGCGGTTTGACCACTTTTTCAAAGGGGAGTCTGGGAAAAGCGAAGGAGGCGAAGGAGGCGGCGTGGGCTGATTTTTAACCTCTGCCTTTATCCTCCTCCTCCTCCAGTTCTGCAGATTTATGAGGTCATAAAAATTAATTTAGACAGTAAGGCTCAGTTAATACGTTGATACTCACCAAGGGGAAAAAAGGCCCCTTCAGAGGGGAAAAACAGCATGAAGGGCCTTGCTGTCCTGTGGGAGTAGAAATGGCTTTTTATTCTGTTTGAATGCTTGATTTCTTATACAAAGAACTTTCCGCACTGGCCTGTTATAGCGCTATGATTCAACTTTCAAAATCCTCTGGAATCCTGGGGTCCCGGCCGGCCCCTCCCGAAACTGCAAACCCCAGGATTCCAGAGGATGTTGAAAGTGGAATCATTGCGCTATAACAGGCCAGTGCGAAAATGGCCTAAGATAGTGAGCTCCTTCTCCACAAAAGGGTCTCTCCCTGGACCCCACCGCTGAGCAGCAGAGTAACTTCCCCAGCGGCTGGAGGTTCCCATCCCATAACATCCCTGACCACCTGAAAGGTGATGAAGGCAGAAAACGAAATGCTTAAGAAT
This sequence comes from Ctenosaura bakeri, assembly GCA_948474755.1. Classification (NCBI taxonomy): domain Eukaryota; kingdom Metazoa; phylum Chordata; class Lepidosauria; order Squamata; family Iguanidae; genus Ctenosaura; species Ctenosaura bakeri. The sequence goes on along the minus strand of CAOLHI010002403.1, from coordinate 75,333 downwards.
ACTAAGGCTGGAATTGTGATCTGGGTTTATGCTGGGGTGACAGTGGTTAGAGTCTTAGGGCTTTTCCGCACTACAGAATTATTGCACTATGATTCCACTGTAACTATCATGGCTGCCTCCAATGGAATCCTGGGGTTTGTCGTCTTGGGAGGTACTGGAGCTCTCTGGCTGAGAATTCCAAATGTCCCTCCCTAAACTGCAGATCCCATGAGTCCATAGAACGGTCCCTCTCCAGGCAATTGGCTCCATTGCCAAAACACTCTTATTTTCCAGGTCTAATGTTTGATCAAAATCTACACTCCTCTAATTTCCAACCATTAGACCTGGTCCTACCTTCTAGGGCAACAGAGAACATGCCTGTCCCCTCGTCTCATGGGGGAATAGGGCTCGTTAGCGAAGACGATAGCCCTTGGTGAACTGGAAGGCAGTGAGAAAAGCCAAAGACGGCACGGCGGGTGGATTGAGTCCTCGAAGGAAGCCACCGCTGTCCTCAGTTTGGGAGGTCTGAGCACGGCAGGTGACAACCTGGGCTCATGGAAGCCTCTCATTTAAAGGGTTGCCATAAGTTGACACGGAGGGCCTTTCTGCACTGCACAGTTATAGTGCATTCATTCCACTTTCAACATCCTATGGAATAATCCTGGGGTTTGCAATTTAGGGAGGGGGCCTTTAGGATTCTCAGCCAGAAAGCTCTTGGGCCTCAGGAAACTACAAACCCCAGATTTCCACAGGAGGTTGAAAGTGGAATAATGCCACTATAACAGTGGAGTGCAGAAAGGTTTTTATGTGATAGCAAAAAAACAGCAAACCCTAATGTCCTGGAGTAACTCCTACAAAACTAGCATAGAATTTGCCCTATGCAGTTAGGAACTCAGCAGTTTATCTCTGTCCGCCTTTCCCTGGGTAACACGAACAAGGAAGTCTCTGTCCCGAGGAACTTACAGTATACACTGTGACCAACCCTTGCATTTGTGTGAAGCCAGTGACTGTATTTGTGGGGGGCCTGGGGGACGGGGTTTTCAGCTGAGCAGAATGCAGCCCACCCGGTAGGAGATGATTCACCCCCCCCCCAGTGCAGGATGGGGCCCAGCTATTGTTTCTCTCCCTTTCTCTGGCTTTGATCTTCTCTTCCCTCCCCTCCTTTCATCCTGTCAATCCACAAAGTCATTGAGCCCTATTTTGCCATCACGCTCTTCAGAGGAGAACAATAGAGACGCCAGGCAGGCAGGGGTGCAAGCGAGGGGGAGGCGAAAGGAGGATTGATCTGTCGAAAACAGCATTCAGGTTCCCCAAACTTCATTAGCTGATGACGCCTCAATTAATTTGTCTCCTCCTTTTCAGCTCTGCGAGTGACGCTCTGAAATGGGAGAGGCACTTTCATATTAAGTTTCTTCCAACTTTTTGGAGAGGCCAGAAGTTCTAAACAGGCACATGCAATCCAGCACAAAAGGTGGATCTGCACTAGAGAAAGGTAGCAGGTTGATATCACTTGAGCTGCCAGAGCTCTGTGCAACGGAACCCCAGGATTTGTACTTTTGTGAATACGGCTAGAAAGCTCTAGTGATGGAGTTCAAGGGAGGACACCAGCCCCTCACCAAACTACAAATCCCAGGAGCCCATGGGTTGGAGCCATGGGAGTTAATTAGGGATTGAAGTGCTCTAATTGTCTCGTGGAGGTACCTTCCTATTTTCTCACCAGGAATCACAACCAATATTACTCCTGTTCTCCTCTCTGGAAATGTCTAGGCATTCACCAAATGAGAGGATACTTGCTCACCACAGCCTTTCTACAGACAATTAGCAAAGCCTCCTGTCTAGCTGGAGGTTTTTTAGCAGCATCAGCAGTGAGAAGGAGGGCTTGGGAAACACAAACGTTCTGGTGTTGGCTTCCAGCTGCACGTGTGGCACAAACAATGAAATAAAGCATGAGTTGGGAAAGAGCAAGAGTCTCCTCTCACCTGTCCTACCGTAACTGTTTGTGCCTGTGTCTCACAAGTGAGCTAAACTTCGGCTGCCTCCAGGACTACCTGCTAAACATGCATGAGCAGCAACACGGAGAGAGGGGGGGCAGATGAGCCTGCCTCCCCAGCTCTCCCCAAACATGCTTTTAAAAGGAGCCTGCCCACCAAAATGGAAATCGTAAGAAAAGTCAGAGCGGGTGAAAGGAAAGGAAATAAAACCATCATTTTGGAAGTAGCTTTCAAGTGGTCAGTTTAGGGGTGGGCATTTAGAATTCATATCCAGGGGGCTCTACTGCCTCAGCAAACTATGTATCCCAGGGTTCCATAGGATGCAGCCATAGCAATTAAAGTGGAAACTTAGGCCATTTCCACACCATATTGTTATAGTGCTATCATTCCACTCTCAACATCCTTGGGGAAATTCTGGGGTTTGTAGTTTCCCAGGGACAAAGAACTCTCTTTGGCTGAGAATTCTAAATGTCCTTCCCTAAACTGCAAACCCCAGGATGCCCTAGAAGGTTGAAAGTGGAATAACAGCACTACAACAGTGTATAGTGCGGAAATGACCTGAGTGCTGTCATGGTGTAGCATGAAATAATCCCCCAAACTCAGTCTTTGGAACGGAACTGGGGTGGACTATGATTCCATTGGAACAATATGATCTTGTTTGTTGGTGACTGATTGCTTCTCATCCTGTGATGTGTTTTGTTTTAATAACATTAGAAGCAACACTAGGTTCCACTGGAAGTTTCCAAGTCCTTTTTCTTTCCCACTCTTCTTGGGACTCAACAGTTCAGTTCTGGAATGAATTTAAGTCCCCCAGTTTCCAAAACCACTCCTGTCCTGTCCCTCCTTCCCTCTCCCCCAACTCTGTCCTGCCAAGGAAATAAACTTAGCTGCTCCGACTCTTCCTTCCTTTTGTTTCCCAGAAGGTAAGTACTAAGAAAGTTCCCAGGAGCACTTAAGGCAAAGGCACTTCGCTCCCATCCCACGAGACGGTTAAAACGCCTCTGCCAGTTGGGTGGTAAATTGCTGCCTTATTTTGATAGCATTACCGTCTCCAGATCTGAAACAGCTGCAGTAAAAGGAAGAAGAAAGAAAATAATAAAACCCCAGAACCTTCTTTTTTTTATTGCTCCATATTTGTTTTCCGTTTTGTTTTCACGACTCCCTCATATTCCCCCCCCTTTCAAAATTCCATTTCTTGCCTTCATTTCAGTGACTTCCTTGCTCTTTGGGCAGAAGCAAATTTCTTATGTAATGTACTTTTTAGAAAAGAATAATCTTGTCAGAGCCAACCTCTCACTTCAAATGCAATCATTTGGAGGATGGGGAAGGAGAAAACAATCTCAATTTTTCTTCTTCCAGCTTGAATGCTGGAAGAGAGTTTTGGATTTTCCCACTTTGAATTAAGGAAGAAGCTACAATAGGAAAGGCAAAGGAAATGCTCTTCTACCCATGATCATGCCCCCTTTGGAGAGGAATGGTGGGGTGGGGGCAATTTCATAACCTCCCTCTGTCCTCCCTGGGCAGGGAAAGCCTTGGTAAATCCTCTGCCACACCACTTTTTCAGCTACTTTTAAAATGTCCCAGTTTCTCTTTCTTCCTCCCATTTTTTCCTCCCTCGTCCGAGCTTACTTCAGTTGCTGCAAACTGAATTCAAAGTGCAAAAGGAGTTTGCACTCCATTAACATCTACAGCTATATCTCAGTTAACAAAGACCATTTCCGCACTGCCCTGTTGCAGTGACATTAGTCTACTTCCAACCTCGTGTAGAATTCTGGGGTTCATAGTTTCCTGAGGCCCAAGAGCTCTCTGGCTAAAGGCCCCTCCCTAAACGGCAAACACCAGGATTCCGCAGGAGGTTGAAAGTGGAATAATAGCATTATAAAAGTGTAGTGTGGAAATGGCCAAAGCATTGTACAGTAATTGTGTTCCTGGGCACTATTTCTTTAACAGAAAATTTGGGACTAGAGGTGGAAACAAGTTGGAAAAAACAGGACTGGATTCCAGCACTTGTCAAAGGTCTTCAAATTTGGAGAGAAGGGAGAAATGAGTAAATAAGTAAATGCACACACTCAATATTTTATCCGAATAATTCCATCCAAATTCTTTCCTTCCTTCCTTCCTTCCTGTAAAAGCTCATAGCAGTTCTTCAAACCTTCGTGGACCCCCTTTGGGGACATTGCAACCGCCGGGGTTCTCAAGTTAAGAACCGTTGCTTTATTATTCTCATGTTTTAAATGTCTGGTTTTAAACTGTTTCAGCTTTGTGCTTTCCCTAGAATTATTTAACTTTTTCTTTAAACTTGCATTTTTAACAATAAGATTTTAGCTGCGTTTTGTTTTCAGCTTGTTGGGTTGTCTTGGTCCCCGTGCAAGGCGAAAAATGAGATATTAAATAAACAAGCAAACTCCTTCTTTGATCAGAATCAGTCTGCAACACTGTTTGTTATGAGAATGAGTTTTGGGTTGTCTTTCATCCTTCTACAAGTTATGCTTCGGCATGTAAATAAAGGTGGAGGAAAAAGACAGTTGATAATAATGACAAAAACGACAATAACAACACTTTGCAGTGGGGAAGTTGGAATGTTACATTTGTTTTGTGATAAAATCCAACACGTTCTTGTTTGTAGCAATTTGAGTATAAAAGACAGATTGATGCAGCCGGTTGTCCTACACGGACCCCAATTTGTGCCTCGTTGGACTGACATCACATTAATGATACATTTCCTCATTTGTTATATAAAAGTAAAACATTTTTTAAAAAAATTAAAAGTTTTTTTAAAAAGCATGCTGACACAGTTTATTGTTCTTTATAAATGGCAATTTGGGGAGGGGGACACATCACTATGGGAGACTGTAGTGTCCCTCGGCAATAACATATAACTGATTCACAGGGAGAGAAAAGTAAGAAATATTAATAATAATGGTATTAATTACATATACGATATGTACATACATCCCTATTACTTCTTTTTCTTATGCTTTTTTTTTATTAAGACCCAATACGATTTATGTTAGGAATGAAAGAAGGGGTGGGAAATCAGATAACCGTTGTAAAATATTGGGCCTTTCTGCACTACACTGTCATGGTGTGACCACACTTAACTTTATTATGGTTAATCAGTGGCATCCGGATGGTGAGAAAAGGGTTCTTTTTTATTTCATTTGGGCAAATGGGGAATGGCTCTGCCTGCGAAACCAACTGCATTTCCGCACTAGACTGTTATAGTGCTGTGATTCCACTTGCAACATCCTCTGGAATCCTGGGGTTTGCAGTTTCGGGAGGGGCCGGCCGGCCCCTCCCGAAACTGCAAACCCCAGGATTCCAGAGGATGTTGCAAGTGGAATCACAGCACTATAACAGTCTAGCGCGGAAATGGCACAAGACAAGCCACTCCAAAGAAATGGCTGCATGCAGGCAGCCAAATACCTCGCTAAGCATGATTACAGAAGCAAAAAATGCTAGTTAGTTGGCTCGTGCAAATACATCCATATAGGAACTATGTCATGAATACATTATTATGGCCGTTTCCACACCAGGCTGTTACAGTGCTACTATTCCACTTTCAACATTCTATGGAATCCTGGGCTTTGCAGTTTAGGGAGGGGCCTTTAGAATTCTCATCCAGAGAGCCCTTTGGCCTCAGGAAACTACAAATCCCAGAATTCCACAGGATGCTGAAAGTGGAAGAATAGCACTATAACAGTGTGGTCTGGAAAGGCCCTTAAAATCTGCAGGGCAGGGCTTTCTTTCTCTTAGGGTTAAGCTGGCCCCCTTTCACCAGCAAGCAAAGACCTTTCTCATTCAAAAAAATATTTAAGGATTGTTTGGTTGCAGGGACTTTTTTTAACAGAATGTGCGTGCTGTGCTTTTAATACTGTCTACATGCTCTTATTCTGAAATCAGCGCGAGGAAGGGGGCTTCGGGGGGCCCTGCCGTGGCTGCAGAAGGTGGCTTTCAGCGGCACAGCCGTTCCTGTAGATAGTGGGAAGGAGGGGCGGCGGCTGCAAGCCGAGGCCGAGGCAACGGGTGGCCCCGCTGCGCTCAGGCAGTGATGGCACCCTTGAGACGACGCCACATCGGAAGATCGGAATGCCTGAGAACCAGGCCAAAGGGGGACCTCTCGGCCCGAAGGCCCGGGGAGAAGGGCCCCAGGGGGCACCGCAGGGACGGCGTGCCGGTGCAGGCCTGGAGAACGGAAGGAACTGAATCCTCATGACACTCTTAGCCGACTTCTCCCACCCTCGATACAGAAAGGAAGGGAGAGAGAGACAGAGGAAATGGATGGAAAAAGAATGGAGAGGCAGAAAAAGGAAAAGAGGAAGACGAAGAGGCGGTGGCAGCTGTTCGCTCCCCTGTCAGTGGGCGCGATGAGTCCGCTTTGGCCTTCAGTCTGAACTTTAAAGGAGCCATCCGAGGTGTTGGACCCAGCCTGGGGGAGATGCTCAGCTGCCATGGAGCAAATGCAAATTGGGAAGATTGCAGATAGAACATATAGCCCTAGGGTCAGCCCCTTAGAGTTCAGACTAAAATCCAGAGCAGATTATCTGGCCCTCCCCAGTGACATGGGAGCCACCACCGGGTTAAGGGTCATGCTGGGGGAAGGCAAGCCCAGTTCAGATCATCCAAATTGCTTATCCCCCCCCCCGCAGTGTTTCAAGGGCCAGCTGTGATAAATCAGGCGCCCCTTCCGTTTACTTCTTGTTCCACCCTATTTCACTCGGCTTGGAGGTGGAGTGAATTCCTTTCCTGTCACTTTTTCCCCCAGAAGATTTGATGTCAGCACCGGGGCAGGAATTCTGCTTGTGTTGCGAGCAACTCCTGCATCAGCACTTCTCTCAATATCCTGTTTTTAAGCCTCCTTTAACTTGTAATAGATTTGTTTCTTCAACTTGGCACCAAAAATGCTGCTGAGGTCTTCATTTTATTTATTTTATTTTTTAAATTGGATTGCACAGGAAGTGAAGGGGGAGGCCGGCTGTTGCTTATTTTCTTTTAACCCTTTCAAAAGGGGCAGACTTCTCTTGGTAACGCGTAAGGACTTCTAACTTATTTTCTTTTTATTGTTAAGTAAATAATCCACATTCCCTCTTAAAATAACATGCTTGTGGCCCAAACAGTTGGGGGGAAAAGGAGAGAGAGAAAGAAAGAAAGAAAGAAAGAAAGAAAGAAAGAAAGAAAGAAAGAAAGAAAGAAAGAAAAAAAGATGCTTTGAAAGGGTCACTGAAGAAACTTTATCCCAAGGGTGTCAGCCAAGACTTTTATCCTTAAAATGCCTGCTTGCAGCAGCCTCTAGTAGAGGGCTTGATCTAGCATTTGCTCACGTCGATAACTTTTCTGTCGACTTCAAAAGCAAATGGAACTGTGATGCTCGCTCCCTGATCCTAAAGGCCTTTGCTTGAAAGTGGGAGCTATTGATTCCCGGGGAATTAGCTCCGGAGCGAATGTGCTTAGTCTAACAGCCTAAAAAAATGCTGATGAACCTGATTGAACTCGGCCATACCCCTGGCTGCCCCCATTGCACAGCGCTAGAGGATTTCTGGAGGGTGGCGGCAGGGATCCTTTGCTGCCGATGGCGGAGCTGCTCTTACATCAGGGAAAGGCTGGGGGCACCCAAACGGGTACGGCTTCCACTGGGGAAGCAGCTCTCATTTGCCCACTAATGCCAGGGGTGGGAATCGTGAGGCCTTCCGGATCTTGTTGGGTTGCAACATTCCTCTTCCCTCCCCATTTGCAATAGGGATGCTAGGACTTGGAGTCCAATTACAGCAGTTTCTGCACTGCCTTGTTATAAGTGCTATTAGTCCACTTTCAACCTCCTGTAGAATTCTGAGTTTACTGAGGAGGCCAAAGAATACTAAGTGTCCCTCCCTAAAGTGCAAACCTCAGGATTCCACAGGAGGTTGGAAGTGGAATAATAGCACTATAACAGTGCAGAAATGGCCCACATCTGGAGGGCCAGATAGATCTTTCTTTACAGACGTGGACTTAACAGCTTTTGGAAATCCCACAGTGACCTTGGCTTCCTCTTCTGCAAACCCAACACCTCACTGACATGGTGTCCTGTTCAGAAAGCCAGCCACGGTTCCCAGTCCTTAATCAGGGTCTCTAACAGCAGCCACAATCAAGCTTTACAGAAACTCATCAGTAAGTTGAGTTTCTGTAAAGCAGTCCAGGTCAGCAATACATTCAAAATGTCAGTTCAAGGGAGTATCCAGCAGTACAGTCAGCACAGAAAGCAAGGGTCAAGGTTTTCCAGGACCACGAGCCTGGGGTCAAAGGAAGACCACATTGCTTCCACTAGCAATGGCAGTTCTCTGCAACAGACCTTCTCCCCACCTCATTTCTGTTCTTTGTTGGCCAGCAGCCTCCCCCAGCTGTTTGCCTGATTATTTTTATTTTTATTTATTTATTTGTATCCTGCCTCTCCATATGGATCGAGGCGGCAAACAACTAATAGCATGTATTTTGAAACATTTCTATACATGCCCCCAACAAGCTGGGTACTCATTTTACCGACCTGAGGAAGGATGGAAGGCTGAGTCAGCCTTGGAGCCGGGCAGGATCAAACTCACAACCTTGTGGCTTGCAGTACTGGCATTTAACCAGTTGGACCTCCCTAAATAAGTGCTGTGAGCCTCTTGGGGTGTCCTTTTCTTTTCTACGCTGGGCTGCGGTAAGTATTGTCCTGTTTATGTCTCTGTGTTGTAGCTGCTGGGTTGCACCAGGGGCCCAGGACTCGGGGATGACATACAGGAGAATCCTGGTCAATCCCAGCTTCAGCTTTATTGCACTGTTAAAGTTAGATATCCGCCATTTCCACCCTGCACTGTCATAGTGTTATTAGTCCACTTTCAACCTCCTATGGCATAATCCTGGGCTTTGCAGTTTAGGGAGGGACCTTGAGATTTCTCAGCCAGAGAGCTCTCAGGAAACTACAAAGCCCAGAATTCCACAGGAGGTTGGAAGTAGAATAAGAGCACTATAACGGTAGGGTGCGGAAATGGCCTTGCTCTTGCATTCTGGCACTGAAAGTATGCGTTCCTCCAGCTTCACGATCCTCCCAGTGCTGATGATGCTTAAAATCTTCAATCTAGACAGAGGATAAGGAGAAAAGGGGAGGGGTCTGGGTACAAGGCTTTGCTGAAAAGAAGCTTCACTGCCAGAGGTTTGCAGTGATTCTCTGTGGAAATTTAAATCTGAAATGGAAGACATTAGAATTGTAATTCAAGGGAATTCAGGACTGGATGGATCTGTAAAAGAGAAACCAATACACACATGTGTCCTATTGGCCTTCAGGCATCCAAGACTTTAAAGGGGCTGGAAGTTGCTTTTTCCAAAACTATGCCTTCCCACAATGCTGAGAAGTAAGTTTTAAAAAGAAGAAAGAGAGAGAGAATTGAATATCTTATTACTGTAGACTCATAAATTTCATAAACCTCTGCTGGAAACGAGACATAGGAACAAATGCTCTGCCTAGGGGCACATATTAAATAAGTTTATTTATACTTTCTTTTGGGCAGCAAATTAATTCATGCCTTAGGATAGTTGAGGCTGCTGATTACTGGGTTCTCTAGGGGCAAAAGTGATAGAAATAATAATTAGTCACAGGCTTAATTAATATTTGCAAAAGGCTTAGCAGATACCTGAAAGGAAACAGATTGTGAGCGATCCTGATAGTGAAAATAAGCAACACTATCAAGTCCATATATTAATTAGGGAGTTTGTGCCATTCTTACGGGCGAAGGTTCAGAGGAGTTGGGGGCTGCAGACGGACAAACAATAGTTAGGACTGGAATCAGGATGAAAGGCAAACCCCAGAATTCCACAGGACGTTGAAAGCAGAATCCCGGCACGACAACAGCCTCGTGCGGAAATGGCCTTGCAACTAGTTTGCAGCCCTTGGGGTCAGCTGGGGGCAAAGGGGGGAAGCTGGAGGGAGGGGGAGAGTGAAACTGGGACATTTCAAAAGCAGCTGAGAAAGTGGGATGGTGGGGGATTAATCCGGGCTGTCCTTGCCAAGCGGGGACAGTTGGAAGGGAGGGCAAAATGTGCGAACACCTCCCTGTGCGCTCCTGGGTCTGCCGCATTGAACTGAACACGGACGTTCCCCGTCGGACAAAAGGGCCCAGCTGCTTCCGTAGAGGGGCTTGTGTGCGAGCGGGACGCCCTCCGGATTCTGGCCGCAGGCTGTTCATCCGCTTATTCCATGTCAGGAATGTTTTTTGGGTCGTCAGCAGAAGCTGCTTTGGGAATGTTAATAAAGCCACGATTGCTCTCCGTGCCACGCGAGTTGCGCATCCCTGACCTCACTGCGCACCCCAAAGGGTGGGAGCCAGGCCTCCCTCCAGACGTGGTTGGACTGCAAGTCCCAGCAGCGGTGCCTAGCTAGTACAGTCAGCAGTGGGGGATGCTGGGAGCTGCAGTCCAGCAGCATCCTGAGGGCCACAGGATCCCCAATCCTGGGAATGTGGACTTATTTAGGGTTGTCATATTGGGGGGAGACCCTTAAAGTCTTTGATCAGGATGACAGGTTAATCAGAAGGAGTAAGTACTGTCCCCCCCCCCGCATTGCTTGAGGATCCAGTCCTACCCCTGGAATTGCATAGCCCTCCTGCTGCGGATTGGCCTGCAACAGCCATCATCCCCTGCCCTTGGTGCTGCTGGGACCTCTCCTGGTTCCCATGGGTGTCTCCAAGAAACAACTGCAGGAAATCAACTGGTCTTGCTTGCATTGCAATCGGTGCCTTTAGCCCTGCTCTGCATCTGCTCTTCCCCTTCTCGCTCCATCGGGACAGGCGGGTGAGAAATAGCAATAAAGGGCAACGCTGGTTTTTACCAGCTTCATACCGCTTTAAGTGGCAGGGCTCTGTCCTGGGGTATTCTGGGATTTGTAGTTCAGGAGGCGTCTGGGAGAGCACGCTGAGTCCCTGATCACACTACAAAGCCCAGGATGCCTCAGGAGGGAATCGTGGCACTTAAAACGGGATCAAGCTGATTGTAGCTGTGCAGTGCAGACACGCCCTTAGAAAGGCGGTTGGGCCCTCGCGGGGGCGGTTTTTTCCCGGGTCGTTTGACTTCGCCTTGGTAGATCAGAACCCTAGAAGAGAGGAGCTAAAGGAAAGCGGTGAGTTCCCGCCCCACTTTTGCCTTTGGCCCCATTCAGACGAGCAGGAGCTACACGCGTTTTGCCTGACGCGCATGTTTGCGAGGGGGCTGCCTGGCTCCTTGGTCGGGACTTTGCGTGCGTGTGTGAAGCGGGCAGTCCAAAGGCCGCTGCAGCCTTGCACACGTGTACGCTGCGCCCCCGAGATTTTGCACGCGTGTGTGCGGTGGGTGGGGAGGAGGAGCGTCAAGAAGTTGTCTGGCGGATCTTGAAGGGGCCCAGCGTTGGCACGGAGACGCCTCTCCCTCCCTTCACACACCGCTTTAAAATCAGGAGTGCAAATGACACGTGTACAAGCGCTGGGCACCCCTTCACACGTGCAAACGCGCATAAAATGCCTTTCCTTAGAACTGTGCAATGCAGCTGGTAAAAGCTGGGAAGGTGCCTTTAGTGAGTTGCAGGAAGGGTTGCCAGGTGAGAAACAGGAATAATAGGGCTCTTGCTTGGCAATTCTTGATGCATTTATTTTGCATTTGTGTAGCAGCAGAGCTACAAATCCAGGGCCTTTTCCACACTAGCCTGTTATAGCGCGATGATTCCACTTTCAACCTCCTATGGAATCCTGGGGCCAGCCGGCCCCTCCCCGAACTGCAAGCCCCAGGATTCCATAGGAGGTTGAAAGTGGAATGATAGCGCTATAACAGACTAGTGTGGAAATGGCCCAAGTTTCCCTGGTTCGTTAGTTGCTCTGTGGTTAGCCTGGGGCGCAGGGCTTTCTTCCTCCACTTCCGCCCTACCTTTTTCTTGCAGGGCCCTTAATAAGGCCTGCAAAGATAGGGTGCATGAAGAGAGTTGCAGTCTCTGCAAAATTATTAATGGTGGGCATGAAGTTGATAACATTTTTTAACTCTATTTATACCCCTGCCTTTTCCCCAAAGCTGGGACTCAAAATGGTTTACAAATTAAAACAAGTACAATGTAGTTAAAACATACAAAAAGGCAACACTAAAATGAAACTAAATTATTGACAAAACAGAAAATAAAACCATACACATAAAATGTTTAACAACAGGGTTTTTTTTAAAAAAAACATACAATTAAATTAGTGCCGCATGCTCTTAAAGAGAAAAAACATGGTGTGGCTTGAGCGCTGGACTGTGGCTCTGGATACCAGGTTCCGGGTTCCTACTCAGCCACGGAAAGCCCTTGGATATCTTTGGACACGTCACACTCTCTCAGCCTCAGAGGGATGCAGAACAAGTCTTGCCAGGAAAGTCCCCTGACAAGGTCTCCTTGTGGTTGCCATGGGTTAGAAACAACTCGAGGAGGCATCATCAGCGCCACCGCCTTGTGCGTGGCAGGTATGTGTAGCATCGCCTCCTAACCTTTCACAAATGAAACCCAGGACACGAAATGCTGAGTGTGGCCTGGAGGATGTGGCCAAATAACAAGAGGGCAAAAGTTATTAATGGGGAAGAATGAATAGAGCTACTAATTTAAGCAAGGAAAACCCCAGAGTTCACGTTCTGCGTTTAGGAAGGAAAAGATTCCACCTGCGCCGCTCCTTTCCTCTCCCTCCTACTGGATTAATGGCATGCAAACCACTTTGGCACCTTGAACTTGGTTTGCAGCCACGGGAGTGAAGCCAGGATGAGGGGAGAAAGTGGGCAGAGGAGACAAAAACCAGGCATTTTAAAGGCAGCTGAAAAAAATAGGAAAATAGGATTAACTGGAAGTGTCCCCGGTTGGAGGGCATGGGGTACGTGTAGCGGGTGGGAGTCCTGCTGCTGATTTTATTTAAGTGGTAGTGTTTAATTTCAGCACCTATGGCGCAGTAGAAGTCTTGTCCATGAGCCTGATCCTGTTGAAGCCCCACCGGTCTTATGGGGTTGGGGCTAAGTTTAATTCTATCCTGCTAAGATGGGTTCCACTTTCTGGCTTTGGTGACTCCAACTAAGCCCCGGATTGCCATACACATCCTATTGTAATTGACTCCCCGTGGTCACGTTAATTTTAAAGGAGAAGCTGAGCCCCTTCTGAGCAGGGGCAGACGACTCTCTCTTCGACCGAAGCTGCCTCCGGAAAGTTGTTAAAGTGCATCACGTCGAAACCCCCGGAGTCTTAAATATTCCAAACAATATGGATTTTTAGAAGCAGCGACTGGAGCTGTAGGAAGCCCAGGACAAATATGGAATCCTTAACAAGTGAGATCAACGGGATGGTAATGAGAAGAAGTAGTTCTGGCATTCTGCGCAGCATCCTCTTCTCTGCTCCCCCTTTAGAGGTGTGGGGTCTTTTTTTTTATTCCTGGAGAAGATTGGAAATAAGCGTGCTGAATTTTGGCTGTGTAGGCTTTCAGTTGTTTGAGGCTGTGGGTGACAGAGCAAGGTTGAATTAAATATATATAAGTGCAACGTATGAGAAGGAGCTTGGAATAGTTGAGGATTTTGGAACTCTTGTTGTTGCGTTTGTTAACTGCCATCAAGTTGGCCTCGACTTATGGCGACCCTTATGGAGAACTCGGAGCCCCCCGCCCGCCATCAGCAGCCTCGCGCAGGTCTTGGAGACTCAGGACCGTGGCGTTTTTGATTGATCCCATCTCTCCGTAATGCGATGGTCTTCTCCTTGTCTTTCCTAGTGAGTCCTGTCTTCTGTGTTCGAAGTGCGACAGTCTCAGCTTAGTCATCTTGGCTTCCAGGAGGGGCTCAGGGCTGATTGGCTCCATCATCCGTTTATTTGTCTTTTTCACAGTCCATGGAACTCTCCTCCAGTGGATTCTCTTCCTATCAGCCTTTTTCTCTGTCCAGGTTTTGCCACCATAGATAGAAACTGGAAATACAATGGTGTGGACAGTCCTGACTTTGGCATTCAATATACTTGAGGATCTCGTCTAGTTCCTTCGTAGCCGCCCTTTGAAATGTCTCTCTTCTAATGCACACAGTAAGGGCACTTTCACACTACGCCGCTAAAATTGCACACTGCGATTCCATTGCAACCACCATGGCAACATCCTATGGCATCTTTGGGTTTGCGGTTTAGGAAGAATCATTTGGAATTCTCAGCCAGAGAGCTCGAGTGCCTCCCTAAACTATAAATCCCATAGAGACACCCCTAGCAATGAAAGTGTAATCAAAGTGCTATAGTTGTGTAGTGTGAAAATCTCTGAAGTGTGTGTGTGCCTAGCTAGTAACTCCTGTCTTCTCATGTTTGTTCAAAGTATGACAGTCTCAGTTTCGTCACCTTGGCTTCCAGGGAGAACTCAGGATCCTGCTTTCTTTTCTTAATAATAAAAACCATGGTTTCTGTTTCCAACTTCTGTCCTTTCCTGTATCTCTGTTGGCACAAACTAAAATGCCTGGGCACAAGTTGTCCAGGGTACGGCAGCTTGCAGCTCCCTCTTTCTAATATTGGGTATAATCACATTTTCACTTTTATAAGTCATTTTTACTTGGGAAGCGGCACTTCTGTCTGCTGTCGTGTGGGAGCAAACACGGAGCAGAGTGGGTTTTCCGCACGCGAAAGGTTTGCTCTGGAAGGTCTAGAAGGGTACCCGTTACTACATTTTTATATGCTAAGCTGCACACTTTCATTATTCATGGGGGGGGGAGTAAATTTATGCCCTGCCTTTCTGCCAAAAATTGTGCTCAAGGCAGGGAACAATAGTAAAATGAAGATTTAAAAACAAAATTTAAGCTAAAAGGAAACATGCAAACAAATAGATGTGGAAACAAAACAATTTAAAGCAGGACTGTGCTGAGGAATCCACAGGAGCAAGCAGAGGGAAACCCTGTCAGCTACAAACTTGCATAAATTCCAGAAGTTCTGTCCCAAATAAAAATAAAACTGCCTGCTTGCAAGAAGACTTGAAAAATGGAGCCAGACTAGCCTACTGTGGCAGGGAGTTCCATAGGCTAGGATTGGCCATGGGGAAGCAGCCTTTCATGCACCCTCCCATTCTTGGCAGGACTGGAAGAAGAGAGAGTCCTGCATATATTTTATTCTCCCCTCAAAAAACTATCGTTTTTAAAAAATAAACACACATCACACTTTTTTTACCCAATGTGTCAAAAGTTTCCAAGAACCTTGTGTCTCTCAGCCTCTTCAGTTTTAAAAGTTTAATTTCTTTGAATTTCTTGAAGCAGTAATCCTGCTTTTCTCAAGACTAAAAAAACCTCTTTTCTTTGTTACATTGATAAGCCCAGGAACATCTTTTATGCAAGGGAATCTGCTTGGAATTCATTATGACTGATCTGTACGGTCTTTCTTTCCCCTTGAGTTTTGAAAAGAGGTTTTGAGTCGGTGTGACGGGCAGGGCCGCTGGGTTTTCTGGGGCAGGTTTGAGAACTGGTTCTGCTATTTATTTCTTATTTATTATATACTTCTGAATTTGTCCACATCTTCTCTATTCATATATAACTTCTTGAAATTATTTTAAACCGCCTTTCATTTTCATCAGTCTTGATTGATTTTGCAAGTGCAAGAATGCAACGTAAATTGAGATTTGCCCATGAAATTATTTTAAACCGCCTTTCATTTTCGTCAGTGTTGATTGATTTTGCAAGTGCAAAAACGCAACGTAAATTGAGATTTGCCCATGCAAGAACGCAACATAATTGAGATTTGCCCATGAAATTATTTTAAACCACCTTTCATTTTCGTCAATCTTGATTGATTTTGCAAGTGCAAGAACGCAACCCCAACGTAAATTGAGATTTGCCCATTCTGCCTGCATACCAAGGCAGCGTAGAGGACTAGAGGTGAGTTTTCATTTATGTCGGGGTTGTGTTCCTAGGCTGCCATAAATGAGGAGTACCAGTTCCATCATTGGAAACCAAGGGGATGCATTCCAGTGGAGCTGAAATAACCACAAAACCAGCAGTTTTAGTCAACCTGCCACCAGTTTTAATGAACTTATTTTATATCACAGCTTCCTTTTTTCCAGGCAAGAGGCACTGCTCCCTTCCAGACAACAAGACTCGAGGTGCTCTCCCTCTCTGCCTAAGGAAGCAGAAGAAGTCGCTTCTAGTCACTCCCAAACTCCAAATTCCAGTTTCTTCCTCCTCGAAGGAGGCAAAGGAAACTCAAGCTTCCGACAATGCAGGATTCCAGTTTCTTCCTCCCTTTCAGGCCTTCCTTCTAAGCAGGTAAAGGAAACCCCTTCCTTCCAGCCATGCCAAGAAGGCATTGCTTTCTGCTTCCATCCCATTCTTGCAATGCAAATAAACTCAGTCCAGTCGCCTTTTCTTACTGCTGAAACCTCCATGCCAGAACTCCAAATAGCCTTGCTTTCTTATTTTACCTTCTCACGCTCCCACCTTGCTCAACTGTACAGGTAAATCAGCACTTCAGATTTACATTTTTCCAGAAATAAATTAAAAGTCGTGCGCACAGAGCACACCTGTAAATCAGGCCGACCCAATTGTTGACTTGCCTATATAATTAAGATAGGAATTGCTGAACTTTATGTTATTAGGCTGCAGGCATTCTGCCTAGCCTGCTGCCCTTACTAAGCCTCAGAGTTACCTGATAACGTGCCTCGTTATCTGCCGTTTGGTACAGGAATTCCATACTGGAAAGAAAGTGAATCTATAATTTCAGTAACTGCAAGGTATATTATGTATTCTACGTCATGATAAAGCAAAGGTGTTGGTCAGAAATAGGGAGTTAAACAGCAGAAACTACAGAGACTTTGTGAGCAAAGCAAACAAAAAAGGAGAATATATAAACTTTAGTTGAGCAGAAAAGGATGGGACGTGGGCTGCTGGAGATTTAGGAGGTTTTCTCCACGTGGGGAAAGTTTCAGGTTATATAACTGCTTGGTGACATCTTTGTGTGAAATTTCTGCTCCCACTGAGACTGTTCTTTTTCTGCAAGCAGTGTGGTGGTAGCAGGAAATTAAAAATCCAATTTTAGGTTTAAAAATTGGATTTAAAAAAAAAGGGTATTCCTTTGGGTTAGGCTCCTGGGTTGTATAAAGGCCCTATTTTGTTACAGGGAAGTATGTTTTGTAACGCTAGCCAGATGGTGGGGTTTTTTGCTCAAAACAGACATGCATTTTAAATGGCAAGATTGGCTTCGGTTGGTCTCCTCGATGCCTCGGTGAAATGCGTTGCGGCCTTAAGTGTGGCTGCTTGTTTGGGTCGAGTTCTGCACACGGGGCGGTTGTAGCGTCTTGGTCCCATTTCAGCGGCCACGGTTCTGTCCTGCGGAATCCTGGAATTTGTAGACGGGGGACTATAAATCTCTCTGCAAGGGAGCTCTAGTGCTGGAGTTCAAGGGAGTTTGGGGGAGAGATAGAACTCTCTGCGGGGGAATGCTCCCAAGTCCCTCCCAAAACTATAAACCCCACCATTTCGTAGGAGGGAGCGGTGGCAATTCAAGTGGAATAGAACTGCTTTAATTGGACAATGTAGATGACCCCTTAGTGCCCGGAAAATGTGGTCTAAGGAGACCATCTGTGTGCAGTCCCCCCACCCCCCATGGCTGATTTAGACCCTTAGTCCCCTGAATCTGCAAAATTGGCAGGTCAGAAGGAAAACAGGGAGGGAGAGAGAAAAACAAAACAAACGGAACTGAGTGTCCCGGGACCTCTCACCCAAGGCAATTACGGTGCTGTGATTCCACTTTAATGGCCATGGCAGCATCTTCTGGACTCCTGGCGGGGGGCTTACAGTTCTCTTCCAGAAACCTCTGGCCCCTCCCCAGCGTAAGGGTCCCGTAGGATGTTGCCGTGGAATGACAGTGCTATAGTTATGTGGTGTGAAAGGGCCCGTCGGTGCTTATTTGCCCTTCAAGTAGTTTCCTCTCTTTTCAGAAAAGTCGTTTTCAGACTCAGAATTTAACTTCTGCGTTGTTGTTGTTGTGTTTTGGCTTTTCCGGTGGTTTGAGGACCTGGGCGGTTGGAAGCCTTTGATTGTGACACAGACCACCTTCGTGCAGACTAGGCCTTGGTGCCGCCTAAGGCCATTTCCGCCCTACGCCGTTACACGGCTGCCATTCCGCTTCCAACATCTTCCTGCGGAATTCCGGGGTTTGTAGTTTCCTGAAGCAGCCCAGGTGTGAAATACAGGTGTGAATTGAGGTTCATTGTGGATTGTTAGCCAGAAGTTACTGTATTATCAACCATGATCAGAATCTTAGGCCATTTCCGCACTAGACGGAGGGACCAGCCGGCCCCTCCCGAAACTGCAAACCCCAGGATTCCGTAGGATGTTGCAAGTGGAACCATCGCGCTATAACAGTCTAGTGCGGAAATGGCCTTAGCCTTGGGAAAGCAAATTTTCTTGCACGTGCACCATCTGCTTTAGGAGATCGCTGTCATCCCAAATCTGTACAGCCCCTCTTGGCATCCGCAAGGGAGCATCTGCCACCTGTGGGTCCAAGTCCCATTTGGTGCCAGCAAATCTACCTACCTGCCTGTCTATAGATCTATCCTGATATAGATACAGATATGCAGAGTCTGTTCATATAGTAATATTATAATATATAATATAGAGTCTGTTAATATAATAATCAATTGTCTTTTTGTTTTTAATTTTGTTTTTAATTTGTTTTAATAATTAATGTGTTCTAGGGGGATAGAAGGGTTGGTGAGTGGGGAGGATGGGGTACATTTTAATGTTTTAATGTATTTATATATTCCTGTAATGCCGCCTTGATCCACTGGGAGAGGCGGGATAAAAATAAATTTGATGATGATGATGATGATGATGATGATGAAAATGAGTCAGTTTTGTTGAGATTCTGAGTGTACACTCCCACGTTTTGATACAGCACCCAAGTCAGGCCACGCTGGCAGAGATACCTATTGCAGAAATGGTACCGGAGGCAAGATCTCTGGAACAGGTAAAAGGCATTTTCAGCACATTTCAGGTAACAGGTAGTCTTCTGTTTCAACTGGAAATCTCATGCCCCTAGGTGTTTCCACCAAAAAAGCGGTCTCCCATCCCCCCAGCAGCCAAAAAGGCATGGGGGTGAAAAATTACACTTTGCTTTTTTGGGGGGGCTCCAGGAGCAGCATTTTGGGTTTGCTTCAAAGGGACACTGTCCAATATTTTGCGTATGTTGTCTGAGTCCCAGTGTTTCTCTCTTTATGTGGTCCAGTGGACTGTGCTCTGAATGGCTGCCCATTTCCTGGACCAGTTGCGGTTACTGTTTCAAAGTCCTTTCTCTCCACACTCATTTGACTTCCAGGACCTCTTGTTCAAGGCGGCTTCTTGCTGTATCAGCAAGTTCTTGATGTAGTGCTGCGTTTAATCTCATCATCCTGTCTTGTTCACACCCAGGGTTGTGGAAGATAACCTCGCATCTAGTTTTGGCCCGGATTCCAGCTAAACCATGGCTCTGGCGTATGGAGGCTCAACATGCTTCAACCTTGGGAACAAACTACAGAAGCAGAAGAATGTATGTGGATTTTATTTATTTGGATTGGGCTGAATAAAGATATCCAATCACTTGTTCTGTGAGACTGGGATGAAGAAACCTTGAAATTAACCGTCCCTGATTTCTTTCAAATTGAAGAGTCTGTGGTCAGCTTCCACACTACACAGTTACAGCTTTTGGTACCATTTAAACTGCTGGGACTGCATCCCATAGAATCCTTTGTAATTTGGTGAACTATTTAGAATGCTGTGGCAGAAAATTTTAAAATACCTCTAGAAGTGTCAGATCCCAGAATTCCACAGAATGGATCCATGGCTGTTAAAGGGGCATCAAAGTGTGTACTTTGAAAGAGCCCTGTGAATTGTCTAGGTCTGCCTGGGTAAAAACTGGAGGCAACTCTAGTATCTTTAATGTTTGTGTAGAAGATGGAATTTCAGCAGGCATGGCTTGTTGCTTGGTTGAATGATAAGCAAAACCTGCTGAAATTGCCTCTCCTACACAACCATGGAAGGTACAACAGCCCTTGTTGTTGTTGCTTCCTGTGCTGAAGCAGCAAAGAACATCCTCCATCTAGAGAATGCAGATTCTGCATCAAGAAAGGGTTGAAATTTGTGCCAGATTTTTAGAAACAAAGGTAATAAGTACAAGTTTGCTTATTTTGAACAATTTAGCTATGTTGGTTGTGGAGAAGATTGAGGAACTGTGCAGAGTTCTGTAGTTACGACCACCAAATATTGTGTTGAAATATCCCATGGTTAATTGTCGACTGCTTGGTGGCCACAAAAGGGCCCCTTATCTCCACACCTTTTCCCCACTCTGGACTGCAAAGAAAGGATGCACTTGGCTTTGAAATGGATATGGAAATATTTACATGCATGGATACTTAATCCAGGCATCACCTCAAAGGTGGAAGCAGGCAGCTGGTGGCAAAAATTCTCCTTTTTTTGGAGGTTTTTGGATTTTAGATTTCTGGATAAGGGAGGCTCAGCCTGTATCTACTGAAAACTGTCTGCTTAAGGGGATGTACTCTTCCTAATCCTGATTGGAAAAAGCAGGCAGGTCACTGAAAAAAACTATAAATCGGATCAAGATGCTTTCTTCTTTGCAGACGAAAGCCTGGCCAGGAGACTTCGGGCTCAAGCTGGGACTGGTTGTGCCCTTCCTGGGGAAATACCGTCCATTTACTGGGCGCTGTTGCCAAAGGTGCACTCCAAAGAGCTGGGTAAGGAGTTGATGGCGAAGGGTGGGAGAAAGATGGTTTGCCAACCAGTGGCAAGTCAAGCAATGGAACAGTCTGCTTTCCTTTTGCCTTTCATTGGGTGCCTCTTCTGTTAATGACCACTAAATCAGGAGTGGAGAGAACATAGCCTGGGGACCTCTTTGGGGGCACCCAAAGCATTTTTGGGAGACCCGAGACCCCCAAGACACCCCCAAAAGTGTTTTGAAAACAAATTTTGGGTGGAAAAAAAGCATGAAAACAGTGAAAATTTGTTCCAGTCACCCCAAACATGACCATTTGACCTCTACTTTCCAAATCAATGGTTCTTGGAACCGGTAGTGATGTTGTGTCACTAAAAATGGCTATGAGGGGGATGGGGGGGATGTGATTCTGTACAACCACTACCAGGTGGATCACACTGTATATTGAACAAAAATTAAACTGGATAAACTATACTCCTAATCAAAATTATTAACCGTAACATAAAACTATGCAGACATGGCACTAAATAAATGACTGTACATGAGTATGTGCCATGTCTGTACATTTATATGTTAATAATTCTTTTTGAGGAATATAGTTAATACAGTTTGATTTTTGTTCGACATATAGTGTTGTTCAGTTGGCAGTGGTTGTATATTATGGGGTATTAGAGGCTTACAGTGGTTGTTCTACTATACTTTTGAAAATGTGATTCTGCCCCCTTGACATTTCCTGACTTCAACGCTAAAGAAACCCACCCAAGTTCGCTTTCCTTGGGTCAGTATTCCTTCTGTCTCCCCCTTGCAACTCGTCAGGAAAAAATGCAGAGTCTGGGAGAACGTGGGATTTTTTAGAGGCAGAAGCGTGACAGTTGTACCCAGGAGAATCTCTGTTTAGCTACAGAAGAGCTAGAAGACTGGAGATAGACATTGAAGAAGCCAGATTCTTGGCCTCTTTGTCCCAATTCTTTGTCCACGGCTTATCTGTGTGTATGACTGGAACCAGCATGGTGTAGTGGTTTGAGCGTTGGGCTGTGACTCTGGAGAGAGAGGTTCAAATCCCTGCTCAGCTGTTGGAACCCCTGGGGTGACCTTGGGCACGTCATGCTCTCTCAGCCTCGGAGGAAGCAAAGGCAAGCCCCCTCTGGAGAAATCTTACCAAGAAAACTCTGTAATATCTTTGCCTTAAGTCAGAAATGACTTGAAGGTGCACAACAAGAGCAATGATTTGGAAGTACTTCAAGGACCTTTTTACACTATGCAGTTGCAGGGCTGTCATTCCACTTCAATGCCACGAGAACATGCTATGAAACGCTGGAAGGGTTTTTTAGAATTCTTAGCCAGAAAGCTTTACTGCCTCTGTAAATTGCCAGCGCCAGATTGCCACAGGAGGTAGCCATAACTGTTAAAGTGGTGATTGTAACCCGATGATGGTGGAGTGTGAAAGGGCCCTTGGTCACCAGAACGTCTTCGATGTGTGAGCAGTTCAGAAGAGCAAATAAAGAGCTTTTAATCTCTCTTTCCTGCAATGCCAGCTAATCTAATGAAAGAAATACAAAAGGACATAACTCTTTTCTTACAATGCATAATTAAATAATGGAATTTATTACCATGAGATTGTCTGATAGGTACTGTGGTGGCTTTTTAAAGGATTAGACAAAGTTATGAAAGGAAAAGGAATGTGGTTGGCACGATTAGTAGAAATACGGATTGCAAACTTTCTAGAAGCCTTTAGTTGGCCTCTGTTGGAGACAGAAAGCTGGGTTACCTACGTGTGGTTGAGAACTTGGGAAGGAGAGAGACTTTTGAGTCTCTTAAAATGTTTCTGGCTGCCAGTTTCCCTTCTAGCTGAGGCATAATATTGCTGAATTGTGATGGGAGAGCAAGACCGGACAACTGCTTGACTTAAACGTTGTCCTTTTTCTGTTTTCAGGAATCTCTTTTCCATAAGCACCTTACTTCTCTGGGGTTTTGCAGTGTGATCAAGATAACAGAAAAAAACACCAGGTAAGCCAGGGCTGTGGGAAGTGCTGGCCTTATGCCGTTCCCGAGGCCATTCTGAGGCCCTCGGAGCGCCCCCAATCCCCTTAAATCCCCTCTGAGGTTATGGGAGGGCAATTTTGCCCTTTTCTGGGCTTTTATAGACCCGAGAGAGGCCTTTTTAAAACAAACCAGGAACTTTGGGCTGGTCATTTACTCTGTGTGGTTCTTGCTTTTCCTGGCTTTCTCCTTCTCCCCATGCCCCCTCCCTCCCAGTGCCTTCCAAATTAAAATGGTAGATAACAAAGCTTTTTCTACCTCATAGGAGTTGTGTGAGGATTAAAGACTTTATTCTCATTACTCTGATTCCTAATTACTTTAATTGTAGTTGGTGACGTTCTTTGAAAACTGAAATCCCTAAAGTGCTAAGTGTTAGTAACAGCAGGGAGGAGAGAAAGTACTTGATTGATATCACAGCCAAAGCAGAAATCCATTGTTTTTCTTAATGAAGACAAAGGGGCTTGAATAAGGGAGGGGTGGTTACCATCAGACCCCATAAGTCTTTTTCAGGGGTCAAGGAAAGCTGTACTAAAGAGTAGCATTAGTTAACCACAGTATGCATTTTGAAACTAAATTGTGCAAACTTGTTTTTTCCCTAGTAATGCATTTTTTGAATGCTGTGTATTTGTTTAAAAACAGTCAGTGTTTTGAGATTTTTCAAAGAAGCAAAACATGGCACTTGGGTAGCAAAAGAAGGTTCTATGCGCTTGATACAGCTAGGGCGGTGTTTGCTTATTTATAAAAGTGTTCCCACGTATCTTTTGAATTCTAGAAAGACAGCTTAACAATGGAATCTCTGGGCAATTAGAAAGTATTCAAGGCTGAATTAAAAAGAGATAAATCAAACCACAGCAGGATGGAGTTAAACTGGGCTTTTGAAATGTTGTGGTGCACACGCTCTCCCTCCCCAACATGTGCAGTTTGTTGTGATGTCTAATTTGCACAAACTGTTCAATTAAGAGTGGTTTGTTGGGGGAAAAAATCAGCTTCTGACCCAGTAAGTAAAACTGCAAGCCATGTTTAAGAGTAACCATTCTTTAGAACTCAAATTTAATGGTGGTTGCTTTGCTGTGGTTGTGTGTCTTCAAGTCATTTCTGACTTATGGCAACCCGAAGGCGAACCTGTCATGGGTTTTTTGGCCAGATTTGTTCAGAGAGGAGTTTGCCTTTGCCCTCCTTTGAGGCTGAGAGAGTGTGATTTGCCCAAGGCCCCCCCGTTGGTTTCCATGACTGAGTGGGGATTTGAATTCTGGTTTCTCAGTGTCCTAGTCCAGTGGTTGCTAACCTTTTTCTTTACAATTTTTTGCTGGGAACCCCCAAGACTTAACTCAAGATTTAAATTAAGATTTAAATGTAGAAACATTTTCAAATATTTATTTCTATATTAAAGGCTTTCGGAGTCTAGGATTCAAATGCCCACTCAGTCACTGGCCGCCCTTGGAGAAGCCACATTTTTTCAGCCCCAGAGGAAGGCAAAGGCAAACCCCCTCTGAACAAATCTTGCCAAACCAACCAACCCTGTGGTAGGTTCACTTTAGGATTGCCGTAAGTCAGAGGTGACCTGAAGTCACACAACAACAAAGTGTCGCCTACAAGAGTAGGTTCTTTCTAGCCATCGTGTCTCTTCTCATTGAAAGTTGACTTATAGTAACCCTAAGGCAAACCTATCTTCGGGGTTTTCTTGGCAAGATCTGTTGCCTTTGCCTTTCTCTGAGGCTGAGAGAATGTGACTTGCCTGAAGTCACCCAGTGAGTTTCTATGGCCGAGCAGGGATTCAAACCCTGGTCTCCAGAGTCATATTTTGGGCACGCGCACACACCTCCTTCCACGTCCCTTTCATCAGTGAAAACGGCAGCCGGGGCATGTGTGTGCATGCCCAAACTGCTCCCTTGTGTGCAAATGGGGGAGCAGTTTCAGCACCTGCAGCTCCCCTGCCACGTCCCCGTTGCTGCTGCTGGGGTTGGTGTGCAGCAGGAGGGCATCGCAGACCCTCTCTGAGGGGTCTGTAGGCCCCCGGGGTCCCAAGACCGCAGGTGAGGAGCCGCTGTCCTAGGCCAACCACTAAAACCTCTACAACATGCTGGGAAACTGCTGTAAATCTGAAGGCAGTGAAAGCCTTCAATCTCAGTCTTGAGATAGTACCAGAAAGGTGGGGGAAACTCACAACCTGAAATTTCACTTTTGCTCGTCTTCATAAAGCTGAAGCGTTTTAGTCAAAAAAGAGAGAGTCGATTTTGTGCGGGAGGCTCAGAGTCGTGAAGTCTTGCCTCCGCAAAGACTTTACCTCCCCAGCAAATATACTTCACTCCTGTTGACAGCAGAAAACAGAGCAGGGTTTTTGAGGATAAATTTGTTGGAGCATATTTGTACGTGGGACTCTTTAAAATGTCCTGGTTTAAAACCATTTGGGGTTTATAAGGAAATGCCTTGAATTGGCCCTAGAAGCATATCAGAAGCTGATGTAATTTTAACAAGACTGATTTGTTATGGGCAGAGAAGCAAGCACCAGAAATTCTTATTTTTATTTCAGTTTTTTGCACCAGTTGTTGTTAGCAAACTTTTCAAGAACTGGCTTGCATAGCATGCGTTGCAAGAATAAAACCTAAATTTGGTATATAAATGTGTATAACTCTTAAAGACTATGCTCATCTCCTTTATACTCTGCTTGTGAGCTTCCTGGCTAGAACTGAGAGGCAGAATTCTTTTGTTAGGACGGCTGCTAAATTATGTGGTTATTTTAAAAAAGAATTGGACAAATTTGTGAAGAACAGGTCTCTGGCAAGCAGCTGTCCTCCAGTACTCTTGTATGTGATGGCAGGGAATCTCTGATGCCGGATGTGCTGGGAAGACAGCCAGGGGGAGAGAGGGCTGCCTCCATGCCCTGCTTTTGTAGGATTTGCAGTCTGGCTGGCATCTCTTGGATAGCCAACAGATGATTTGCTAGACTTTTATGTTTGAGAACATTAAAAAACTCCCCGAACATAATTCAGCAGCAGGTTTTCAGCGACAGTACTCTTTCTAATTAAAAATGAGATTGTTCTAGACTACTGAGGAGGTCTTAGTTGCTGTTTCCCCCGCCCCCCATCTAACTAGAGTTTATTTCAAGCCATAATTTCTGGTCCTTACATAATGGTAAGCCAGGAATTGTGGAAAGTGAATTTCAACTTGGCGGGATTCTTTGCAGCCACACTGGTGAAGGCCAGGAAAAGGTGGGGAATCTGAGAGTTGAAACCTTTGCTTGGACTTGTTCAAGTTGGACTGTAGGGTGCAAGGTGGCCATACAGCAGGGATGGAAATCCTTGCAAATTTTATTTTTATAGGTCTTTTCCCTGTCAGAAGAGATTATAAGACTTTGTGAATTTTTAAATTATAGAATCATAGGGTTGGAAGGGACTGCAGGGGCCGTCTCATCCAACCTCCAACTATCTGGGTTGCTGCTCTCTGGACATATTTTAGCTCATCCCTATTCTTTTTGAACTGTGGTTCCTAGAACTGGACACAGTATTTCAGATGAGGTCTGACCTAAGCAGAATAAAATGGCACTACTGCTTCCCTCGATCAGGACACTAACAGGTGCAAACAAGGTATGTTTCTCACAGAAAATCTCCAAATGCAAGAAAAAAAATCTCATCGTGTTTCCCAATAGGGTGCCTTGATGTGCAGAATATCTCTTTTCTTTAGAGAGCTCTTGCCTGCTCTTGACTACTTTACCTGTCACTACCTCAGCGATGGATGTTCTGCTCTTTACCCCTCTTTCTTCTGCCCACTTTCTCTGCTGCAGATACAGAGGTTGGCTGGTGAGGAGACTCTGCTACGTCCTCGCCGTGTGCGACTGGAAGCTTCCTGCAGAAACCTCCAGCAACCTCCAGGAAAAGGTCTTCAGCAGCAAGAGGTATTTCTCTAGACACCGGTAATGATCTGGAAGGGCCTGATTGCTCGGATTGCACTCAATTTAGGTTCAAAGAACGCACCGAAGTGAAACTAAGTCCCCGAAAGTACACATTAGAGCTGTGTAGATGTCAAACAGAGAGGAGAAAGATGCAGCAGCATAAAGTAGAAACCAAGGCAGGCAGCGTTCTCACTTTCCTTCAGCTGAACTCTGATGCGGCCTCAAGTGTGGGAGATCCCCTGATCGGCACTGCGTGTTACCTTGTTTTCTTAGCTCTGAATGGAGCTCCTCAGACAAGTTGCTGGCATTCCCTTTTCTAGGAACAGGAAAAAGGAAAGCTGTCATAGGTGGTGGTGTATATCCCCCAATGGGCCTGGATTTATAGGAGATATGATGAGGTTGTAGGTTTTGGAGGAAATACTTCCTGTTCTGGTTAGATACCTGGAAGACAGCTCCTGTGTATCTTCCAAAGGTAAGCAAGATTAAGCGCTGTTAGTATTTGCAAGGAGGACCACCGAGTGTGGTACAGCTTCGTTCAGAGGATGGCAATGGCAGACTCCTCTGAGAAAACCCCATGAAACACAGCAGGTCACCATAAGTCGACAGGGAACCTGATGGCGCGTACATTACCTTACATTAGTTCCTGTTGGCAGAGGGAGGTTCCTTAGCGATGCTGAGGCTGCAACAGCCAGCTGCACTGTTGTTTGGGCTTACTTTTATGGCCTCTTTACTGAGCACGTTGAAGCTTGGGGAGGGTGCTATGAATTGGTGGAGCAGCTGCAATGGGACGTGAAGCAAGTTAGCATATCTGTTGTGTGGTTGTGTGCCAACTTGTGGCGACCCTAAGGCGACCCAATTGTGGGATTTTCTGGGGATTGAGACTGTGTGATGTGCCCAAGGTCACCCACTGGTTGAGCAGGGAGTAGAACTCTGCCCTCCAGGGCTGTAGCCCAATGCTCAAACCTCCACACCACGCTGGTTCTCTAGCATATAGACCTGTGGTCATATTATAATACACACGTATGGCCAGAAGGAAGCTCTTCGCCAGTTGCAGTTCGAAAGGGATATTGTCGAGTTGGAATGTGTCCAGAAAAGGGTGGCTGAGCTGAACAAAGGTCTGGAAATGAAGCGCTATGGGTGAGGGAGCTAGAGACAGGCTTCCCCCACTTCTCTGGCAGGTTAGGGACTGGAGCACTGTTAGAAGACAGAATTGGTTGAAAAGCAAAACCCACGCACTGTACTGTAGGGAGTGTGAAGGAGGCTCATTTAGGACTGACCGTATGTGCCCTGTTTGCAACGTCTCTGAGCCAGCTTAGCCCCCCCTTTTCCCCCCCTTTCAGCTTGTTTTGTGAAGCAGCCTGCGTGCAAACGCCCCCAAGTGAGCCCCTTGTAGGCAAGAAAAACTGATGAAAGAGCAGAGCCCCCATCAAATTAATCAAACTTGTCCTTAATTTGGAAGTGTCAAAGCAGGCAGTCATCAGATAACAGGGTGTTGAAAGTTGGGGCTTCCTGTACTTTTAGTTTGGAGAAGAGAGGACTGAGAGATGACATGATAGCCGGCTTTAAAATGTTTGAAGGGATGTCCTACAGCAGATGTAGTGAGCTTGTTTTCTGCTGCTCCAAAGACTAGAAGGCAAGCCAGTGGATTGAAATTACAAAAAAATTTAAATCCATCTTTGGGAAAAGAGATGCCCGAGGCCAGCGAAGTCCTGGCAGTGAGAAGAAATAAAAGGTGCAATATCTTTGCCTGCAGCAGAGCTGAACAACTCTTGGGCACATTTCCCCACCAAAACAAACTAGCTTTTTTGACCTCAAATGCCCTTTGGTGTCATGGAGGGGGGATTTTTGCCATGATTTTGGCACCCCCCGGCAGTTTTAGACCAAGGAGAGCCCCCTCTTTTCTTTTTTTTTTTAATAGGAAGTGGTTTAGAAATCACAGCAAATTTACTTCCTGATTTATAACAAAGAAGCCTCTATTGAGCCTAAAATGGTCCAGCCCTCCGCCTTTTTATATTTTTTTTAAATGTTAACCCTTGGGTGGCCCTGGAGCCCACAAAAGTGGCCTGGGAGCCAAATGCAACCTGTGTGTCATGGTTTGCCCAGCTCTCTTCTCCAGGCTAGCATCCGTGCTGTGACTGTCTTCCCTCTCCCCAAAATTCGCAGAAGAAAGGTAACAAAAGGTAAAAGAGCACATGTCTGTTGGTTGGCGTAGGAGTAGACCGACATTGTTCCTCAGACAAAATGTACCTGGCTTGTCATGAAGCTGAGAGCGTTTTTTCAGTGTGTTCAGGAGATTCTGCAACGTGAAGGATGGATTTCTAAATGTACCTGATAGGACTGAAGAACAAGAAAGAGAGCCGGCTGTCGGAAATGTGAGGAACAGGACAAGACGTTAGGTGCATTCGTGCAAAAAGCAAGTTGCAGAGTGTGGCTCAACTGAGAGCGAAGAAGCTGCTGTGACCTCTGTGAAGATCATTGCCTCCATCTTTACCCTGGCTTGAGCACTGAGGTGCCACCTTCTCTGTTCCTAGAACGCAGAGGCTTTCGAAACACTTTTCATTCTCTCCCCCAACAAGTCCTCAGCGTCTTAATCCAGATTGATGGCCGACGGGGTCCATAGATAAAGTCCCAAATACAGACTTTAACATCTTAGAAAGAGAAAAGCCCAACTGAGTCAGACCAAAACCCTTCCAACTCCCAAGCTGCTGTTTCTCAGAGTGGCTCATTAGCTGCCTCCTGGGAAGCTGGCGGGCCGACTCGCCATCCTGGGAATTCGCATTGGGGCCCGTGTTGCCTCTGACCCTGGAGGCTGTGTTGAGTTCACAGCTGGAAACCATTGACAGTCATTGTTCCCTGCTGTCAAGTCATCTGCTACTCATGGAGAGCCGAGGAATGAGAGAAGTTCAAGTCACCCTGTCATTAACGCCCTGCTCAGACTCAGGACTGTGGCTTCCTTGAGTGCCCGTCTGTAATGTAGTCTTCCTTGCACCTTGCTAAGCGCTGTTGTCTTCTCCTGTGAGTCCTGTCTTCTCATGATGAGTCCAAAGTACAACAGTCCTAGTTGGGGCCTCTTGGCTTCCAGGGGTTGCAAATCAGGGCTGATTTGCTCCAGGAGGGACCCATTGATTTATCGTCTTAGCAGTCCACGGGGCCCATAGAACTCTTCTCCAGCACCACATTTCAAGTGAGTTGATTTTCTTCCTATAAATATTCTTCATAGTCCAACCATACATCGCAGTTGGAAATACCGTGGTGTGGGTGGATTGGAGAGGCACTAAAACTCTTCAGCAAAGAATTCTAAATATCCCCCCCCCACAGATCCCAGGATTCTGTCAGGTAGAGTCATGGCAGTTAAAGTGGAACGGAAGCACTTTAATTGTGTAGTGTAAAATGCCCCTGCTGTTATGAGAGAGGAGAAAAAGTTCTCAGTACCCACTCTTTTATGTCTACACTTCTGTTGTGTTTCCCCTTTGCTTGCCCCTTCCTGTAAGCCAAGGGTGGGCCACTGAATGCTGGCCAATTTTTGTCCTTTGGGCTAGACTGGCAAGATCCCATGGACCTTGGAAATGATGTCACATTACTTCCAGTTCCCATTTTTGGCTGGCTTTTGTTGACAGGCATGGGAAGAAGGTCCTTTGGTATGAGAAAGCCAACCTGCCTTATTTTTTCACAAGTGTTTTTTTGGAACTTTGGGCAGTTTTTGGATTACCCCTGCCCCCCCTCAACCTCAGAAATCAAATGGAAGGGGTTGGAGGACTTCCGAGAGACTTGGGGCCCCACATATTTGGGGTTTAAGCCCACATGTGGCCCACGTCCCACACTTTCTCCACCTCTGCGTAAAACCAAAAAGCCTCAAGCATATAATTTTCTTCATGGGAGAGATGCTCCCCTTCCCTGATTCTTTGGTGTTCCCTTTTTCCTTTCTGTGCCAGCTTGCTTGCTTGCTTGATCACTTTGTTTTGGCCCCAGACCAAATAAAAGAAATGACGAAATATGACAAGGTAAATTTAAAAAATGAAGACAAAGTGAGTTATAATGCTGCATATGGTGGAAAATAGTCCTTAAAAAAATATAAAATGCTTAACAGCATAGAATACAAACAAGATATGAAATGTATTAGAATAATATGAGGACCTTTGCTAAACATTGAAATGTAGTGTACTGAAAAACCTGGAAAAAAAATGCCGCTGTACAACATTTCAGCTGTTTTTAGCTGTACGGGTATAGCTCAGTTAATGGAGTAGACGTGTTCCTTGGTGTTAACAGAAAACTTGGTACCTGAGAGAGAAAGAATATGGAAAGAACACGGACAGATCCCTTCACCACAAAGGAGAAAAGCAGTTCACTAAGTTTTAGCAAACTTCTTTATTCAAAACAAACAATATGCACATGTAAAATGAAACAACCAGAGGAGGTAAACATTCACTGAGGAAACAAAAATATTTTGAACCTTCCAGAGAAGGTTCTTCCAAAACAGATCCAGAAATGATTTTTTTCTTTCTTTCAGCTGTCTTGGCTTTTGTTGCTGTTTTCATTTTGTTCTCCAAGCTTACAGAGAGATGCTTTTTAAAAGAACATGCTGGGGGCGGGGTGACCGTGAGGCTAACCCACTTTACCTCTTTCTCTATGTTTTGCTGTTCGCGCATGCTCGGTAAGGGACTCTGTAGGAAGCTGCTCTTACTTTGCCTGTTGTGGAGAGGCACACACAATGGGAGGAAGACAAACTGAGGAGTGCCCTATTCTTTCCCAGCAAAAGCTTTTACTGCCTTCATTATTGCAAACCCACTGCCGCAGCCCGGCAGCGGAAACTCTGTATTTCTCCAGTCCTTTGCTGCTCTCCTGGTGCCGGTGCTGTCCAAAAAGTCTTCCACTCAGCCAGAGGAAAAGCAGGAAAAGGGAAGGGGCTGGGTGGGCAGAGAAAGACTATGTGGAAAGGAGCATCCTTGCCAGAGCTTCCGTTATCTGAGCGGCGCCTCTAATTACGGAATTCCAACCGGACAGAAGATGTGATGCACTGTGGTGGGTCTCAGCTTTGGAGGGACCTTCCAGAGGGGCTGCTGGAAGCGAAGAGTCCCCTCGTTCTCCTCTTGTGTTTGCTTTGTGATCTCAGTGAACTCGATACGTCTGCACATCTGTTTCCCCATCTGCTCCGAGAGGCTCGGTGGACCCTGTTTTCCTCTGGTGTTGATGAGATAATAATGAATTACACCGTTATCTGAGTTGCTGTGATACCGTCAGGCCAGGCGTGGTGGAAAGGGCTGCTTCCCATTAATAGGCAGGCCATCTCCTCTTGGACACTTGTTTCCATCCGAGCCTCTTTACTGCTTTATTTGTCTCCCACCTTTTCCCTCTTGACCTGGTTTCCTTGCTCTTTATTCCTCTGGCACAAGGGTGGGGACAGTCGGCCCCCCGGGGCTTCATCGCACTGTGCTTTGGGGGCTTCTCTAGGTCATTTTAGGCCCGGGGGGGGCTTTGTTTTCCTAACAAGAAATGACCTGGAAAGAAAACAGCCTAGAGAGGGGCTCAGATGTGGCAAAACTGCCTCCAGACCCTCTCAGTTCATGTTGTGGGGTGGGGGGCAGCATTGGGGGAGAATTCAAATATGGGTACAGAAGGGGGTTTGGCCCTTCAAGGTTCCCTGGAGGGCCAACATGGTCCCATAACCTCTGACCGTTGCCCACCTCAGTTGTATCAGTTAGTCACAAACCTTCCTTTGATGCCTGGCTGCTGAGTTTAGATTACTTATTTGTTAAAAAAAATAATGTGCTGACCGATGCCTGGTGATCTCAAGACAGCGTACCATAAAATCAGTTTAAAACAATTTAAAACTATCCAAATAATTTAAAGGCTAAAAGCATTTAAGACTTAAAACCGGGACAGAGTGAGAGGGGTAGAAACAATTTAAAATTGCTCACGTGGAGAGCTCATTTTTGAGCCAGTGTGTTGTTGTGGTCTGAATGTTGGACTCAGACACTGCACGACCAGGGTGCAAATCCCCCCTTGGCCAGGGAAGGCTACTGGGTGGCCATGGGCAAGTCACACTCTCTCAGCCTCAGAGGCAAAGGCAAAAACTCTTTCTGAACAATGCTTGCCAGGAAAACCCCGTGATAGTTTGCCTTAGGGTCGCTTTAGGTCAGAATCAACTTAAAGGCCTGCAGCAACACGTGTGGATGTCTGGAGAAGATCAGTCGTGCTCCTGAAGCTTTAGCAAACAGCCGTGTTTTTACTGTGCAACAGAACTGGGGCCAGTCAGGCCTCCAAGGGGAAGGTATTCCGTAACGGAGAGCCACAGTCGAGAAGGCTCCCTCCCATCTCCTCCCAGTTTGGGGTGACCAAAAGGATGCAGCGTTAGGAGATCCGGGCCAGGCGCTTGCAACCCCTCCCTCCGCCCAGGGGTCTCTCCAAACGCCTTGTCTCCCACGCACAGAAGAGGAGCTTGTTCAGACAGAGCCTTTGGGATCTCTTGGAGACAGAGGGCGTTATTTGACAAGGGACGTGGAAAATGCTTCGAAATATGCCTTGTGTCCCTTGCGGATGGTTAATGCACCGGAGGAAGTGGGAGAGGAGCTTTCGTTAAAAAAAAAATAGAGTCATTGTACAGTCTTAGCACCATAGGTTTATTGTTCTGTCCATTAATGCAAGAAAAGTTTGAAAATGGTTGCACAGGTGGCTCATAGAAAAGACCTTGCTGTTCATCCGGTGCGTGGCAGGGACCTCGATGGGAGACAAGGGACATGAAGGTACGGAAGGAACATGAGCTCCCTGAGAAGACTGTTTGGGAAATGCGCATTATAGATTCCCCCTTTGTCTTTTCATCCTTTCTTCGAGGCAGACTGCAGCATTGTCTGGTTCCTCTTTTTGTGTTGGGTTGTAGGGATGGGGAGAAGTACTCTCATCATGCCAAGAAGGAGATTTTATGATCTCTCATAAATTAGAAGAGGCAGCAGCAGTGTCCTGACAGACTGGAAAAAAGTACAATGCATCCCATACTCTCGGACTGAACTCTTCCCGTTTTTTGACGTTCAACTATCAAGATCTTTTTTTTTTAATTAATATTTTACTACAAGCAGGGATGCGAGGTGGAGAATTTTCCAGGAAATTGTCTGCTCTATGTTTTTTCTGTGGAAAAACGTTTTGTGGACATGTGTGTATGCTGTGGAAGGACTTCCTGTGGGAATTTTTCCACAATGTATGCGCACACAGATATACGTGCATTGGTCTGGGATGTTATATTGCAGTCATAGAATTGTAGAATTGGAAGAGTTTTGGGCAGAGGAGGGCAGTGGCAAACCTCCATCTAGTCCAACCCATTCTGCCATGGAGGAAGACACCATCTAAGCACTTGCAGCAGATAGCCATCCAGCCTCTATGTAAAAGCCTCCGAAGAAGGAGAGTCTACCGCACTCTGAGGCAGTGCATTTTACTGTTGAATGGCCCTTATTGTCAGGATGTTTTTCTTAATGTTTAGATGGAATCTCTTTTCTTGAATTTTGAAGCCATTGCTCCATGTCCTGGTCTCTGAAGCAGCAGAAAACAGGCTTGTTCCATCCTCCACATGTTGTCCCTTCAAATATTCAAACATGGCTATCATGTTGCTTCTCAACTAGTCAGTCATATTATGTTTGCTAAACTTAGTATATGAACTTCTGTAAGTTAACCTTCTATAACAGAAAGGCACTGACAAATTCTAATGCTCAGGTGCCCACGGAGGAAAGGAAAAATAATATATGACGAACTGTCCTTATGTAAATTTGCAATATAACGAAATACAAAAGTAGGCATTATAGTGAAAAACTGTCAGCATCAGATATGGCAGGCATAGGTCTCTTTCAGTTTGTGTTTGTAAAAAAATAGTGTTTGGGTGTAGTCTTTTTGTTGTTGTTGTTAAATATAAGGGAAATATATGCTGTTTCCTTTTACATTATTACAAATATTCTGACAAAATAACTGACACACAAAGCTTTGAATGTTTTTGAGTAAAATATTTGAACCAAATATGGTAAATCAGGTAACACTGTTAAGTGTTCTCCAGCTTTACTTTTCCCAGAAAGTCCCCCATCACTTATTAATTACTTTTTAAGCATTAAAACACAGTGGATAAAGGTTCAAACTAGAACTTCTGTGAACATATATTAAAAAAACCCCAGCATAACTAATGACCAGGAGTGCTGGGAGTTGCAGTTCAGCATCCTCTGTATGACTCCCATCATTTTAAGGCAAAATAATAGTGCGTGAAGATGAAAGCGTCCCGCATTAGGAAGGCTGGTAGTTCTCAGAAATAAGAGCAGAAGGACGAGACATAAAACACGGGAGATAAAGCACCTCGTGCGATTGCCCTTTGCCTATTATCCTTCGTCCATTGCGTGATGATAAGAGTTCTTTCAAAAAGCTGAAAGCTGGTAGCGAAGGAGTCATTTCCTTTTCCCAATTGTCCTTTCTGGTCCACTACGTTTCACTGCTTTATGCAGTCCTTCAGAAACCTGCAAGGCAGAGGGCAAAAGAATGGGGTTTATTCGCCATTAGAAATGATGTCTCCGTCACCACTTGGGTGCTCTGGTGGAGAGGAGAATGTGTCCGTTTTCAACCTTGCCGCAGAACCAATTGCAGGGAGCTCCATGCTTTTGAGAAATGAGATGAGGAACTGGAGATTCTCTTCCTTCGTGTTCACGTTGGTGTACAGTATCTTTGGCTATTCAGCTGGGACTCTGGGAGAGCAGGGTTTGAATCCCCGGTTTAGCAGTAAAAACCCACCGCGTAGACTTGATCAATGCAAGCTTTCTCGTGCTAAGCGGAAGGCCGTAGCAAAGCTCCTCCTCCGAAAGCTTCCCAGTAAAACTCCGTGATAGCATCACCGCCGGCTAGAGCTGACTTGAAGGTACATGGCAGCGGTGCTCCAAGGTGCCACCTGCACTGGAGTGGGGACAGCGTGCCCCCCAAGGCCATTTCAGGGACCAGCATTCTGTATTACTTTGAGTGTTAGATGAGGATCCTGAGAGACCAGGGAATGACTCAATCATGGAAGCCCTACTGGGTAACCTTGGATAAGTCACGCTCTCTCAGCCTGAGAGGAAGACAAGGACAAACCCACTTGGAACAGAGCTTCCTAGCAAAACCCTAGATAGGGTTGCCGTAAGTCAGGGCAGAGTTGAAGGCACTTAACAACATCAAAATATAAACCAGATGAGTCCAAAAGATGAAGCCGTGGCAGCTAAAGTGGGACCAAAGTGCTACAACTGTGCACTGTGAACAAGATATTTTGATTGTTTTTTAAATGAGAGTTAGATGTCATTTTCTTGTTGTCATGTGCCAGCAAATATTGAAGAATACCCCTATGGAAAAAATAATCTAAGTAACTGAATTGTGAAACATTTAGAAGCACAGTGGCTTTAACGCTGGGATATTTGTTGCATGTCCTGCTAACAGGTTTTTGCTGACTCCCTTTTTTCCCTCTCTCCAGAGTGCAAGATGCGATGTGCCAGATGGTGCCTCAGGGCGAAGGAGACGCGCCTGCAGCCGGCATGTCTGTGGGCCAGTGGGCAAGAGAAGTCCGCAGGATTCTTTGCCAGATACAAGCCCCCCTCTCCCCTTTCCTGCTGAGGTATGAAGCAGCAAAGCAGGGAGGGTTGAGCTTCAGGGTGGATGAGTGTGTTTTGATCAGATTCCGGGCTACAAGCTCCCCTGGAAAGGTGGTCATCTTATCTCTTAAGAGCTCTGGAGGGATAGGTTCCGGTCTTTCTACGTGTCCCTGAGCACCTTTGAGTGTGGCCTCTCAAGCCACCTGGGCACCTGAGGTGATCTACAGTTGGATAAAAACATTTAAAACATTAAATGCATAAATAGAAAATCTTTTTACAAACAGACTGAGAACAAGCCTGAAAAATAACATAAAGCTACAGATAATGAAACACGGTCAGCACAGCCGTCCCTGATTTTAAAGGGGCCGTGCAAAGCGATGCAGTCTTAGCTGTCTGCCAGAAATTCAGCAGGGGTCACACTGTCCTGACTTCCCTGCGGAGGCATGGATGTCCACGGCCAGGGAGCTGTGGCACAGAAGGCCCTGTCCTTGGTAGCCTCCGAGAGTGGCAGGATAAGCAACGAGGCCTCCATTGAAGACCTCAAATTTTGGCCAGGCTTATGTGGGAAGATAGCCAGACCCCAAGCCAGTTGCTTGATACTTACAGATATCCAGGCCCCAGGCCAGTTGCTTGAAAGTGATAATTGGACGTAATTCTGTCCCTTTCTCAGCATGGACATGTCTTGCTATTGCCTTGGCAACTCATTACTATGCATAAAAGAAAGTGAGCAACCCTCCAGCTCTTATGATTCTATGATGATTCATAAGAAGGAATCTAAATGCTCAGCTTTTCCAAATTGCTCATGTTTTGTTGCTCCTGTTCATTGACTGCAGCCCCTTAACTGGACTCCATCCCTGGGGAAATGGTGTTTCTCACTCATTCACATGCATCCACACTGGGCATCCTAGTAGTGCTGAAACGGAGGAGCTAAAGAGCTTGGTGCCTCTGCTCACAAATTGGTCCCTCGGTTATAAAAGAAAAGGGCGGGGGGCAACCCCAGTACGCAAAGAGGTTTGAATGCCATCTGTGGTGTAATGTATCAACAATGACTGCTGGACCCCTTAGTGGTGCCGTTGCATGAAACGCCTTTGACAACTTCAAGGTGGAGAGAAATAGCCGATTGTGAATCTTTTGGCGGCAGTGAAAAATGGAGACACCAAGGCAAGTTTTGTAATAAATAAGGGGGTATGACAGGGGTGCCCACTATCACCATTCTTAGATGGTCTTGGATGTTTTGCTGATAACAATAAATGAAGATCCACAGATAAGAGGTCTGAAAATAAGGAAAAATGTTCCAGCCAGAGTTAGCCAATGGACAGGCATGCTGGTATTTTTGCCATACTGGTCATCTTGTTTGTACAGAAAATGGGGAAATTAACAGAGAATTTAGGAAGTCACGATGGAAAACAAATGGCTCAGGACTTGGTTGGCAGATGGGCTCTCTTGGAATTGGTTTTTGAAAGAAATCCCGTGCGTAGTTTGATAAAAGTAGCTTTGTGGAGGCATTAAAATGATGGAGGACTGTTAGGGGAGTGGGATGACGAGAAGGAAACACTGGCCCTTCTAGGTATATTGTATTAATTGTTTACTTATTTAAATATTTCTATCCTGTATAGAAGGATCTCAGAATGATGTGCAGCAACATCAGTTTAAACTGTTTAAAACAATTTAAAATAATAATAATAATGATAGAGTAAAAGCATATTAACCAGTTTAAACACTTAAGGTGTTTTAAAATTAGTTGCAACTGTAGAAGGCAGGATGGGCAGAGCGTGACCAGCCTTCCCACCTCTGGCAGCCTCCCAAGCTTCCCAAATCTTTAATGTATTTTTCCATGTTGATTTTTGGGTGATATTTCACCTCAAAACTGGCCTAACGGTCTTAAAACTGGCTTCAAATCTGCTGGGTTTACTTCCCCCAGCCTCCCGACACCCCCCAGAACGCTCCAAAACTGGACAAACATTAGTCAGAATGGTGTCCAGAAGGGCTACAATATCCCTTCTGGGGCACTGAAGCCCAATGATGTGGCCCCACTGGGAGGTACACTGGGGAAATGTCTCCCTGCCCCCTTGGCAGTTGCCCACTCCTGGCTTAAGACAGTTTAAGCATGCCTCCATGAATGCAGAAATAACTTTTTGCGTGGCCCTGTGTCGGTCCACACCCTGGCTAAATCTACCCCTTGCTGCACTTTTTTGGAAAGTGGATCGAGAGGGAGATCATCACAACGAACTTCCCTTTGGAAGTGCTTTGAAACTTGCTGATGAAAAACCCATAGAGAAAGAGAGAGTTCTTAACAACCCAACACCTTTCATCAGCTTCAAATTAACGCACGTTGGGAGCTAATAGAGGAGAGCAAAGGCGGCGGGGCTGCCCTTAACTTGGGAGAAGGGCTGATGAGCTCCACAGCTCTCCTTCCCCGGCGCTCGCGGAGAGAACGGGCCGTGTGGGCTGCGGGAGATGGTGGGGAACCGGCTTTTTGCACAGAGGTCTGTGTGAGGGAAATCTAATTTCCTTGTACGTGTTTGAGTTAATTTCCTTCCCTTGTTTTTCAAAAGAGTTGTGAGAGTGTGAGAATATAAAGACAGAATATGAGAGCGTGAGAATATAAGGACAGGAGAGGATCTGCAGTTCTGGGGCTGAAGGACAAGATAATTACAGGATTTTCAGCTTACATTTAGAGTTCTCTGCCAGAGAGCTCTAGTGCCTCTGCGGACTACAAAGTCCAGGATTCTATAGGATATTGCCATGGCAGTTAAATTGGAATCATAGTGCTATCACTAGGAAGTGTGGAAGGGCCCCAGGTGTTCTAGGTAGTGTATTTCATGACCTTACACAGCAAGGGCTGGCAAAAGCATGTCCTGTGGCCCATGGGCCTTCCCTTGGGCCCTCCCTTTGCAGTCTGTGAAGCCCTCTAATCCCCATATTTTTTGTTGTAAAGATTTGGCATGATTTATGGGTGATCTGTGCCCCACAAAGTCCCCCAAACTCACCAAAATGTGCAAAAACAGCCCCTACCTAGACATATCTTGGTGTGCTGTCACAGGGAGCTTGTGTGGGAAATTACATTGAGCTCGCAACTCAGTTATCTCAGTTATAGTGATAGGTTTAAATATTTGAAGGGATATCATGTGGATGATGGAGCAAGCCTGTTTTCTGCTGCTCCAGAGACTAGGACATGGAGCAGTGACTTCAAAGTTCAGGAAAAGGGATTCCATCTAAACACTGGGAAGAACTGCCTGACAATAAGAGCAGGTTGACAGTGGAGTATGCTGCCTGGGAGTGTGGCAGCGTTGCCTTCTTTCAAGGTTTTCAAACAGAGGCTGGACGACCATCTGTCAAATGCTTTGACGGTATGGGTATTCCTGCATGGCAGAGGGGGGTGGGACTCCATGGCCCTTGGAGTCTCTTCCAGCTCTAGGATTCCATGATTGTATCCACCCTTGCTATAGAGGCCTCTTAGGAGTTGCTAGTGAAGTTGGCATACTCTTGTCACACAATATTTTCTCACCCAATGCCTTCCTTCCTTCCTTCCTTCCTTCCTTCCTTCCTTCCTTCCTTCCTTCCTTCCTTCCTTCCTTCCTTCCTTCCTTCGCTTTTTGGCCTTTCAGGTTCTGCCACTGGGCTCTGCTGAAGCTTTTCAACCAGCTCTTCCTCAATGTGATTGTCCACAAAGGACAATTGAACATGGTGCGCAGAGCTGCGCAGATGGTAAGTCCTGTTGGCTCCCAGAGGGGATGCAGCTCAGCCAGGGAAGGGGTGGGTGTTGGTAACCTTGCAGGGGGAAGAAAAAAGTGTTGTGCCGGAGCAAAATCTTGTAGAAGTGCAAAATATATTCCTGGGTTTGTGTGTTTACTTTGGCAATTCTGGAACTTGATCCGGCCTTCCGTTTATTCCCACGTTGCCTCTGTCTCTGGCTGTATAATAACCTATCCTGTACTGTGCAGCTGAATATGCGTTTGATTTTGGCTTTTAATGTTGTGCCTCCATTACTTGCATTTGTGTGCAGTTGCACGTTGCTGGTATAACATTTGAACAGGGACTTGCCGGTTTGGAGACTCCTCTGCTGACTCCGTACAAGCTACGCACCTCCAGCTTCAGCCTTTTATCTGTACTATGAACATAACAGTATTAGACAGTGCAGACCAGTTATAAGACTCAACTTGATTTTCATTCTATTCATCCTTTAAATGTATTTTAACTTTTCTGTATCTTTAGTGATGTGAACTTTTTGTCTGTCCTAACTTTTGTAGGCTAATTGGAATCCTAGGCTACAAAAAGGGTGAGATGGATGGGTAGATAGAGTGGCCCCTCCTTACCTGTCAGCTCTGGACATGTGAATTTCAGTGGTGTAGGAGCATTGTATCCTGTACCTCAAAAGGCTGTGGTGCAAGTGTGCACACGAGGAAGCATCCCTGTGCACATCAGCACCACTGAATATAATGGGACAGGGGCATGCACAGATTTCACCACTGGAACGGAACTCCTGCATAGATGGAGGGTGCACTGTATATGCAAGTGTATTATATATACATATATATGTAATGTATTATGGATTAGTATGTATTATTATGTACTATATGCATTCATATATATGTATATTATATATACATATACTTCATACACATACATATGTATGGAGAGCAGTCCCATAAAATCTTTTGGATGTAAATTCTAGGTATTGATGTCTTATCATGAAGTATTC
The DNA here is from genome assembly GCA_948474755.1 of Ctenosaura bakeri. NCBI lineage: Eukaryota > Metazoa > Chordata > Lepidosauria > Squamata > Iguanidae > Ctenosaura > Ctenosaura bakeri. The sequence goes on along the minus strand of CAOLHI010002403.1, from coordinate 34,472 downwards.
TCGTCTGATGCCAGGAAAGGCACTTAGGCGGGTCCTCTGTTTATATGAAATGTTTGCCCTCTGGGCATTTTTTCTGTCACCAGAAATTAATATGTTGCGTGTGTTTTTCCCGTCTCTAGCCTGATGTTCCAGTGGTCTTTCTGTCAACACATAAATCACATCTGGATGGGTTTTTGATTCCATTCGTCCTCGCCTCTCAGGGCCTGCCCCTGCCCAGAGTGGCTTGGGACTGCAAAACCTTCACTCCAAAGTGCAGGTAAGTCTTAAACTGGGATTTGAATCTTAAGGGATGAAATTTTCATACATTTCTGTAGGATATTTATTCCCCCTGTGGTAAGTATCGGAAGGAACCGCCGTTCCTGAACACCTTTCTTTTCACTCCCTGTGAATTATAGACTTAACTTTTGAGGTTACGGTTCCCAGCTGTGATGGGCTGCCTGCATTCAGGGGTAACAATAAGCCATGGTTGCTGAGGATTCTGGCTTAGTGAGCGGTGCCATCTCACCCCTGCTTGGCTCCTCTCACCAGCACGAGTAGCTAAACTAGCTGGGAAGTAAAAGCTTCTCTGTTAAGCCCAAACCTGGATTTCTGGCTTGTCCCTTTTCCAGTGAACTAGAGATGGAAGCCAGGATTTGAAGCTGGTTTCTTGTTCTGGCTGGGAGAGCAAAGGGCCAGGGTCCCAGCCTAGAAAGAACAGGAGGGTTTTGCTTTCCTGCTAATTGCTTGTTAATTTTAGTTGCCTCTGCTGGTGGGAGGACAATAAGTCAGAATGTAGCCTACATATATGAATAGTTTTGTGCACTCCGGAAGTATCGTGCAAAAAATATTGATATTTCCCTGATATGTCCACTTGACTTGATAAGTTTGTCTTAGGGTAGTCATGAGTCAGAAATGATTTGATGGCACACAGCAACGATACAATCTCACGCTAAACGAGATAAAAATACTGTTCTTTAAAAAAGAAAACTACAAGAATTGGCAAGCCCAGGAAGATGTTAAAAGAAATTATATTATTTGTCTGTGGCTTTATCCCCATTTTGTATTCCACTGAATGGCTTAGGTTCGGATTGTTGGAAAAATCATATCTCCCTGAATGTTGCTTCTTGAATTTTAAGATCTTTGGGAGGAAGACTTTATCTCATCCCAGGCATATCTGGTGAAGACACAGGACAGAGCCTTCTCGGTGTCTGCACCAAGGCTGTGGAACTCCATGCCACCGGGGGTTCAGTTGGTCCCCTCTTTCTCTCTGCTCTCTTTCTACTGACAAGCAAAAACCTTTTTATTTGAACTGGACTTTGGTTTTTAACTTGTTGCAGCAGATGGAGCTTTTAATGGGCTGTGTCATGTCTGTGTTTTATTATGTTTTAAATGTGTTTTAAAACTGTTGTTAACCTGTGTTTTTTAAAACAGAATTGTGGTTTAATCCAGTTGACTCAAAAGACTTCCGTAGTGCATTTTTCTTTTAAAAAAATACACTTCCTTCTCACTTCCAGTTGCCCTTCATCTGGCCACTCTTTGGGTCTGTATTTGTTTAGCTTCCTTAATGGTACATCGCTGTTTCCAAGTTGCTTGGTGGGATCGATTAAAGTTGGCAAAAAAGCATTTATCCATGTGAGTCATCCATGCAGCTTGGCTGTTCCTGATTCTCTCATGACCAAACTGGAGGCGATGCTGATGATACGAATTTTAAAAAGGACTCATTTATTGCAAGGTAAACAGCAGAGAAAATTAACCCCGAGGGGCTTAATTCTTCCCTTAACCAATGGGAAGCTGCTGTTCGTGTTGGATAGAAAATCTCTGTTAGTGCCAGGATGTTGAGATGGTGGTAGGAGGGAAGGGCTGAACTCCCCTTCCCCACCCCACCCTGGCCTCGTGCTGGTCGTCCCCCCGTTTGGCTATTTGCTGTGTAACCCCCACCCCACCATGTATGTTAGCTCCATTGATGCTGTTGTGTCTCTCCCAGAATCTTCAGGTGACTTCACCTTTGAATTCTTCGGAGGCACGAATGAATAACTTGTGCAATATTCTCCCTCCTGGATGAGAACACAAAGATTTCTACATAGGGTTTGTTCCTAGCCTGGAAACATGTGTAGAAGTACATTTTTTTCCCTGTTCAGAAGCATGCTTTTTCTGCAGCAATGCATGAGAGTTTTTTTTTGAGAAATATACGTTCTTGCCTCTGTGGAAAATAAATTTTCTGTGCAAAAATGTATTTTCTGCATTGAAAATCCACATATATGTCTGCGCTGCCAAATATCTCTTGAATTGCAAAGTCTCTCACAGCAGCCTCCTCTCTGCCTGTATTTTTCCCAACAGGATTTGAGCATCAGAAAGCCCTTTCTTGGCTGGGGAACAAAGGAGTGTGTTGCTTGTCTGAATTTCATAGGGATTTCTTAGGCAAGGATAACTCAGAGATGGTTTTGCCAGTTCCTTCCTCTGAAAGGTAGTTTAAGGTACCTGATATTCCTTGGCAGCCTCCCATCCAAGTACTATTCAGGGCTGACCCTGCTTAGTTTCCAAGATCAGATGGGATCTGGTGCCTTTAGGCTGTTGGGAAGAAATAGCGAACAATTATTCTTTCCATTCCTATTTCCTGCCCTTGTGGTTGTGTGACCCTTCAGGGGAAGATCTTGCCATTATTCTCTCTATAGGATAGAGGATTAGAACTCATGGAGAGCTCCTTTCCAGTGGTGGCTAAATATGGATCTTTAGTGTCTTGGATGTGAGTGCGGACTGCGAGACGGAGCATCCACAGTTCAAATGCAATATCACTCATAAACTCAGTAAAGTCGTGTGAAAGAGGTCATCTCCAGCTTCATTTTCCCAGGGATAATAACACGAGCGTTGAGACTTATTAAGGAATTGTTAAGATTGTGTGTTGGACAGAGTGTTTAAATATTGGAAATACTGTATGCTGTGCTGGGGGTTAAGGGCATTGCCTCAGCAAACAAGATTTCTGCCCCCACCCCCAAAATTTCTTTGGTCTCCAGGTTTCTTGCATTTCAGTGACTGGAAACTTCATAGGAGCGTTTAGTTTAGGCGTCCACAGATAACAGGCAGGCAGAGTGACCCAGGCGATGCAAACAAGACGAATAGGAGAGTCCTTGGGTGAATCATATTCAGCGTCTCAAAATTTGCAGTGCTAACATTTGGGGACTGAAGAGAAATTTCGTAGGTAGAGGTGCAGAATTCTTACTGGGGGGAGCAGTGCACTCATTTTGCTCCCCCCGTAGCTACACCTCCTGGTACATGAAGCAAGGATCTCTACGTTTGTCAAGGTAAAAGAGGAAGAGGGTGCTGATTAGAAGTTCTGCTTCTGCTGGTCTTGGCACGCCTGGTCTTCTTCGCCACTTTGCATTTCTTTTACTCTGTGCATGCAGCTGTGCCGCTGGTTCGATTCCTCTCAGAAGCCTCCTCTATGCTTTTTCTTTCTTTCTTTCTTTCTCTTTTGCAATTAGCGTGGGTGGTTCTGTCTTGAGAAAGCTTTTAGTTCTTCTGCCGACACCGAGTAGCATTTGTGTCTAAATGAACTAAATTTCATAAGACTGGTTAAATAACAATATTTTAATAATTTGTGGAAATTTACATAATATGTTATTCCTACAACGAGCTTGGAGAATTTTTAGCTTTCCTGGTGGACAGATTAGACTCTCCCCGTCCCAGACGCTGCAAACATTGAAAATGAAAAGGCAGAAAGTTTCAAACCGGGATGTACTTAATGATTTATCTTGGAAATTGTTCACAGGCTGACTTTTTCTGCTTCTGCTACACCACACGGCACTGAAACTACTACTCTCAAACAGCTGGGAGACATTTTAAACTTTCTTTTCAGCTTCTGAGATTTTGGGAGCCGCCGCCTTCGTGTTTTTAAGCTAATCTTCCAAACTGGGGGAAAGGAGAATGCATTCTTTGTGTTTTTTTTTGTTTTTTTTAAAAAGCAGCAAGTGAGAGCCACAGTTTGCTAAACTACCGTATATCTCACACACCAATTGGGAACAAAAGCTTGAAAGCGAGCTTTCCTTCTCTAATTGCAGTCACCAAGTACCACCTTTCGAGATCTGAGTAATCAGTTTTCTGCAAGCCCAAAATGCCATCTGCTGCATCAGAGTGTTCGGTACATCCCAGAAACACCCCGTGAAAGAAAAAATGGGTTTTGGTGCGTGAGACATAGTTCAGCACACTGTGACTCTCACTTGCTGTTTGTGGATGCATGGGATGCTCCGATAGAGCAGCTGGTACTTGGTGGCTGCAAATAGAGAAGGAAAGCTCAGTTTTCGAGCTTTGTTCCCAGTCATCACCTCTACCGTGGAGATCTCATATGGCAAATCCCACTCGCTGCCACCAAATATGGGGTACTTCTGTATGACCTCGTCCCACACCCAAAGCCTGGGTCACTGTGGCTCCCCCTGCATTTTTAAAAACTGACTCCCCTGTTTTTCTTTGTTCAGGACGCTGCTGACTCACTTAGGAGGGGTGTTTCTGCCAGAAAATGTGGAGCAGTCATGGGAAAGCAAGCAGCAAACACTCTCCAAAGCTGTTCTAGCTTCAGTAAGTTGCGTATTTTCTTTTGGGAAGGGAGGGGAATTTGGATAGCACACAGAGGCTACCATAACTTTGCAACTGACCCTCCGTGTTTGCGGGTTTGATTATTTGCAGTTTTTTCCAACTGCTGCCCTCCCATCTCAGCAGCTTCTTTTCAGGGGAACCTTCCCTCTCACTGGCTGTGATCAGCCCTTTAAAAAGCCCCCTCTGCTCCTCCTCCTCCTCTTCCTCTTTCTCCACCCGTGGCTGCCGGGCCGGCTAAGGAGGGATCACAACCCAATTTCTCAGCACCCCAAACCCTCATTTTTAACTGCTTTTGGTCGTTTTTGAGCGTACGCTTTAGATCCTTTTAATATTATTAATGGTTTAATTTTCTTTTAATACTGACTGTTGGTATGCTCTAAGTATTTTGTAAATATTTTAATTTGTAAGCCACATTGAGTCCCAATTTTGGAAAAAGGCAGAATGTAAGTAAAATATGATGAGTGGAGGTGCTGATAGTACCTCTTTGAAAGCTACAAAGTCTTAAAACCACAAAAGAGCAACACCTTTATTGGCCAACTGAAATGGACAAAATAACCTCACAAAATACATTTTGGTTGCTCTTTTGTGGATTTTAGATCTGTTTTGCTGCGTGGCCAACACAGTGATCCCTGAATATGTTTCTTTGAAAGTTGTAATTCATGCTGTTTCAGCACACACATACATTTTTCCACATGAGCCTCAGTGCACCTGCCTTGTTCCTTTGCATCATATTCTGTGACATTTAGAAGCCTACATGTTGTAGCAGAAATATCCCGTGAAACTGACAGCACTAATATAGAAGAGTGTTAGATTTTAATTTCACCCAAGAAGTTTCATAAAGACCCTAAAAATCTTTACTGGAAGTGAGAGGCATTTTAAAAAAAACAAGTAAGAAAAGAAGCAGGTGGAGGATGCAGAAGCACAGCACATCATTCTTAATATGTTACACTATTGGGCTTTTCTTTTCTTGGGTATTAAGTACCCCTTTATTCCAACACTGCCATGATGCACCAGGGAAAGATTCCCCAGGTTCTGCAGCGATTTCTTTGAAACAGAGGTGTTCTGTGGACCAGGAGTGAGCTATGTCTGGCTTCCGATCTATTTCTGTGGCTCCTCCGCCACTGAATTAATTTCTGAGCATAACCTCCCCTACCCACCGTCCCTTTAAAACAAGGTGTGTGGGGACAGAGAGCATGCAGCTTAAATTGGGGAAATTTAAGTTGCAGGAGGAGAGGGGTACGGAGATGCATGGGCCCCCAAGTTGACTTTTGAAGGCTGCACTTTTGTTGTTGTTGTTGTTGTTGTTGTTGTTGTGTGCCTCCAAGATGTTTCCAAGTTCTGGCAACCCGAAGACAACCCTATCACAGGGCTTTCTGGAGCTGAGAGTGTGTGATGTGCCCAAGGTCACCCAGTGAGTTTCCACGGCTGAGGAGGGAACTGAACCCTGGTCTCTGCGGTTGTAGTCCAATGCTCAAACCACTATGCCAAAATGACTTTTTTGTATGTGTGCCTTCCAGCTCTCTAGAGAACATCACAGCAGTTTTGCTGCATTTTCTGCCCTCTCTTCTGGGCCATTTTAGGTGCAATACAGGACTGTTTCTCTGTTGGAAACACAAAGTGACCTCAAGTGGCCAACAGAATGTGACCTAGAAAGTCAACCTCCAGCACCTTTTCGTCCCAACACAAAGTGACCTGGAAGCAGCTTCCAGATTACTTTGTTTTGGGGGAAAAACTCTTTCCTGGGCCTAAAATAGCCTAGAAGGGTCAAAAGTCATGGTGAAACTATTAATCCAATGCCTGTTAGGAGGTATTTGGGGGGACTGGGTGGGGAACTTCTTTAAAAAAAAATCAAATTTTGGAGGACCCCAAAACAGTCCCGAGGGCTGCGTTTGTACAACAAGCTGCCATTTCCCCCATCCGTGTGTTAAAACTCTTTCCTGGTTGTGTGGTCCTGGTTTAGTTTTAGGTAAAGAGGAGAGCTTTGGGAGATGCAACAAGGAGGATCCATGACAAGATCTCCGTTGGCCCCGAGACAGAAGCAGAATGGCGGAGAGCTCTGAAGCATCGTCAGAGGGAGGGAGAGCAAGCTGGAGGTTAATCTCCGCTTATCTCTTCTTTAGCAGCCAGCAGCCCCCTGGGGATGAGAGAGACTGGAGCTGGCTCGGGTAGCTGCGAAAGCAGAGATAAACGCCCAGTGGAGAAGGAGGCCCGGCCGTTCTGCTTCTCTGGGTATTTGCTTAGGAATTCTTCCAGATTTCTCTCCCTGTCTCCTGGGGAGGCTCAGTTCTCAGGACCTGGTTTGTGAAGGATGCAGGCGGTGTCAAAAGCCCCGGCTTGCCTGTGCAAGTGGGTTAGTCTCTAATTCTGCTCTCTCCCAACTCAGGAACTTGGCATGCTTCACCTGGGCCAGTAGGTCCCAACCTTTGGCCTCCAATTGTTTTTCAACTCCCCAAAGACCTGACTGTTGGCCACCCTGGGTAAAACTTCTGGGAGCTGCAGACCAAAGCATCTGGAGGACCCAGGGCTGAGAACCACTGGTCAACAGAGCAAACAAAATCCTTGAGTTCCACCTGTTCTATGGTATTCAGCAATGTGAATGGAAACAGATTTGCATTTAAGACTTGTGAGCCAATGTGATCTAGTGGTTAAAGTGAGAGACTAGAATCGTAAGAGACCAGGGTTCGAATCCCCACTCAGCATGGAAACCCACTGGGTGACCTTGGGCAAGTCTCTCAGCCCCAGAGGAGAGCAGTGGCAAACCTCTTCTGGATAAAACTCTGCCATGTTTCCCCACATTTTCTTTCCTCTTTTCTTCTTTCCACACACACACACTAGTTAAGAAAAAGAAGACAGAGTAGGGGCACATTTCGTCTTGATTGCTAATGCTGGGCAGGGCCGTTCATCTGGTAGCAGGCAGAGAAAGAAGGCGCTCGCTTGCTCTCCGGTTTTCCTCTTGTCCAAGTGATCAGCCCTGTTTATCATGCATTGCCCTCTTCAGCGAAGCATAAAAAGACAGTTTGATCCTTTTTTCCCCTTTGACTGGGGGAGCGGATCTGGAACTCTGATGAGGCTCCCTGCCTCAGCCAGAAAATGATAATTGCATTTGTAAATTGTGGTTATAATTTCCTCCTCCTCTGCCAGACACCTTGGAGAAAGCTGCGCAAACACAGCTACCCACTCGCAGTACTAGCAGCAGCCGCTGCCTCTCTCTGAGCCGCCAGGACTTCTGCCGCACTTCATCTGCCCGCACGAGCCTTGCGGATGTTGGCAGTTTCCGTGTGGCGACAGGCTGCTCCGTCTCAGCTGTGTGCTGCCAGGCTCCCTGGGCTGTGTGTGCGTGGCAGCTTCTGGATTACTTTAATTTAATGGATCAGGTGTTTCCTTCCCATTTCCTCGGACATTAAGTGCTGAAATCTTGTTCCCGGAGCTGGTCGTAACATACTGCCAAAGGAAAAGTCCAGCTCCTATCCAGAAAGCAGCTACTGAGATATCTGCCTCTAGCTGCAGGGAATGGTAGGTGAACCACTTCTGAACATGGAGGTACAATTCGGTGGCCACGGCTGATGCCTTCCTCTAGCTCAGGCCGTTTCTGCACTAGCCTGTTATAGCGCTATTATTCCACTTGCAACATCCTATGGAATCCTGGGGTTTGCAGTTTAGGGAGGGGCTGGCTGGACCCTCCCTAAACTGCAAACCCCGGGATTCATAGGAGGTTGAAAGTGGAATAATAGCGCTATAACAGGCTAGTGCGGAAATGGCATTAGATGGGGATGTAATTCTTTGCTACCTTAGTTCTTCAAGGAATCAATGAGAAATTTTAGGAATTTTCTCTTCAGTGTGAGAAAGTCTTTGAAAAACACACAGGTTTTGAAGACTATCCGTAGTTTGGGAATTATTCTGTGCACAATTTGCAGAGGGCTTTTTTGGGCAGAAAACATCAATTACTGCATAGGACACAGCATTTTCTGCACAGAAAATAGTGTTTCTTGACAGAAATTGCAGAAATACTAATTTCTGCACAGAAAATTCAGTTTCCTGCACAAAAATTGCTGTTCTCTGCATAGAAACCCACATGTACATTTTGTGCAGATTAAGTCCCAACCTGCAAAGATTCTTGTCAGTCCAGGATTCTCCTCACCAGAGTTTCCTGACACCTGAGAAACACTTTTAAAAACCTTTTTGGAGTATTTTCAATATTCTTTCCATCTCTAGTTGTTGGTGGGTATTGCTCCAGCGCCCCATTTCAACTGAGTTGGCATTCTTCTTTTCTGCACGCTTCAGTGTCCAGCTTTTGAAGCGCTACAGAGAGATCTTGCACCTTAGGACGACTAGCTCTGGGCCACCTCCTGGCTTTGGCAAAGGGGATTTCTGAGCCTCCTCACTTGGCTCAATGTGCCCGATGCCATCTTTATTTGCCTGTTTTTCCTCTGCCCCCACAGTACGTTGAGGAACTGCTGAAGAGCAGACAGCCGCTCCTGATCTTCTTGCAAGAGCCCTTCTCTGCCGCGCTGCAGCCCTCTGCCTCCAGCAAGGAATGGCTGAGCCTGGTGGTCAGTGCTCTCCGCGCTGGCGTCGTTCCTGACATCATGGTGGTGCCTGTTGGCGTCTCCTATGATGTAGCTCCGGATTTGGTTCACAGGGAACACGGGGTAAGAAGGCTGTGGTTGGATCCAGGTGGCTCTGAGAATGCATTTCTCTCCGTCTCCCCAAGATGGGCTAAAAATGGGGCTGGAGTATTTGTTGCTGTGGTCCTTGGTGGTTTTTTGTTTTTTTTATCTCCCAAATATTCAAATGATACTTCTGCTCCACTGGATAGGTGGTTGTTGCTGCTGCTGCTGCTTCAGGGTGCCTTCAAGTCATTTCAGACTTACAGTGACCCCAAGGCGAATCCATTGTGGGGTTTCCTTGCCAAGTTTTGTTCAGAGGGGGTTTGCCTTTGCCTTCCTGTGAGGCTGAGAGAGTGTGACTTGCCCAAGATCACCCGGTGGGTTTCCACAGCCAAGAAGGGGTTCAGGGCCTGGTTTCCAGGCTCATATTCCAGCGCTCAAAGCATTACTATGCACTGGCTCTCCACTGGATGGAGTGTCTTCTGGCAGTTCTTGACATCAGCTGCAACGTTTTATTCTCACCCTCAAGTGGATTTCTTCCTGAGTCTGAGACATAATGGAACAAAAAAGTCTCTCTGCTCCTCCTTTCGATTTTTTAGAAAGGGAATTAGGGTGAATCAGTGCATTGGTGGAACTGCACTTGTGAACCAGAATGCCGTGCCTGGCATCTTGTTCAGCACTTTTGGGATCGCCAGCTGGATTTATGATGTTGTAACTGCTGGGGATTCACATTTGCAGTCAATGAGTGTTGGATCACAACTCTGGAAGACCAGGGTTTGAATCCTTGCTCAGCCATAGAAATCACTGAGTGATCTTGGACAAGACACACTCTCTCCGCCTCAGAGAAAGGCAGGGGCAAACCTCGTCTGAAGAAATCTGGCCAAGAAAAGTACATGATAAGTTCATGTTAGGGTTGCCATGAGCTGGAAATGATTTCGCAGCACACAGCAACAAGGAACGAACGAGGCGATCATCTCTGTCCCTTTGCTATTTTGTGTATTATTTATACAATGTGAATTTCCATCATAAATATCTTGTACTTGTCCTGTGATCAGTGTTGAGAACGATCGCAGCTAAGATGTGAAAATATGCCAAGGAAGTAGATCTTCTCTTATGGTGGGGAAGCCTATTGCATCTGCTATTAAATGAAAAATGAATAATGAAGAGTAAAGTTTATTCTTCTTTTATTATTATACATTTATTTAATTTATAACATGCTTGTCTTACAGTATGGGACCCAAGGCAGCTCACAGTATAAGTTAAAGCAGCATACAATGAAAACAATCGATTGTGCAAAATTGAAAAACAGTTTCTCAGAGGAGAGGCTAGTACTGAACTGTGGCAGCTGTTCATTTTTGCAAATCCATCTGCTATCCTGGGAACCCTGGAGTTTCATTAATGTCTTGCAAAGAATGGGTATAGAATCACTGATATTTTAGATGTTGTTAGTTTTAGATATTGAAAATCTCAAATGGTTCACTTGCAAGAGAGGAAGATAAAATATATTTAGACTGAGCTGAACAATTGATTGTATCTCCAGGGTTTTTCAAATTATAATATGATATTTCTACCATATTGTATTTTTTTTTTGAAGTAAACTAATACAATTAATTAAAAAAAGATTTTACTTACTAGGGAAGGTAGGGTTGTTGTTTTTTAATGGGAACTTTTAAAAAAGTGATTGCCTGCCTGGGGCCGAAAGCGGCAGAGTCCATTTTCCCACCTCCGGATCCTGCTGCCTCATTCTGCCGTGTGGACAGGCTAAATGAAGACGGAACGATCCACCTCCAGCGGCCATCAACACCTCTAATGCTCACTCTGTTTTGTCAGAAGAGTCCTGCCCGGGCAATCAGTCTCTGGACGTCCCTCTGGACCGTCTGCCGAGCTGTTTGTCGGCGACCCGGCTGCGTCCGAGTTGATTTTGTTCAGCCTGCCTCTTTGCAGGTGAGTACGCCTGAGGACTTCCATTGCAGAAATATGGGCACGGAAGAGGGGGCCGCTCTCCAAGCCCTGCCAAGGACCGGTGGGGTGTAGCGGTGTTGAGTGCTGGATGGAGGGAGACCAGGCCCACTGGCCAGACCTTGGGCAAATCACACTCTCTCAGCCTCCGAGGAGGGCAGTGGCAAACCTCCTCTGACGAAGTCTTGCCAAGGAAACCCCAGAAGGGGTCTCCATCTTGGAGCCAGTGTGGTGTGGTGGTTTGAACACTGGACTAGAACTCTGGCCAGCACGGTTTGAATCCCCAGTTGGCCGTAGAGACCCACTGGGTGACCTTGGACAGGTCACACTCTCTAAGCCTGAGGAGAAGGCAGTGATAGCAAGTCTCCTCTGAACAAATGTTGCCAGGAAAACCCTGTGATAGGTTCACCGTAGAACCCACATGAGGTGGAAACAACCTGGAGGCACCCAGTGACAAATACATGCCCTCCCTACTCTCTGTTTTGCAGCCCTCTGGATGCTGCTGGACTGCATGTCCTAGCTTTGCTGGTGGGGGCTGATGGGAGTTGCAGTCCAATGACATCAGACGACCACCTAATTCTTATCCCTGCTCTACAGAAATTAGATCTCAGTATTTGGTCCTCTACAAATTTTGGACTTCACCTCCCAGAATCTTCGATTTATTGGCCGATCCGGATGTGGTTTCCAGGAATTGTAGCCCAGAAGCATCGTTCTGTTGGAATGGGTGGCTTTTCAACCCGCTTCTGTTTCTTTCATCCTAGGAGTATATCGCAAACAACTTCTCCAGACAGAGCAGCCCAGGAAGGTGTCTAGAGGAACTTCTCTTACCAGAAATACTTGGCAAAAGGTAACAATGCTTGAGAGTTGTGGTGGCCTTTTATCTTGTGACTCCAGATATTAGTCAATGGTGCAACAGAATTTTCACCCACAGTGTTGTTTCTCCCGAGGAAACTGAAACTTTTTTTAGAACCAGAGGTTATCAACAAGAGGTTTGGAGGACGTGGTCCTCAAAGCGTGATGATGAGGCAAATGTCAGCCATTTCTTTCAACTCATTGTTAGTCCCAAGTTACACAAATCTGCTTGCCAGTTACAGGCTGAAACTACACACGTGAGACTACAAACAACGCACAATACACTATTAAGGTCAGAAATATGCAAATGGAATGGTTGTCTTTGAGCAAGAAGCCTCAACAGTGCTTTTTGCTGACCAGGGTTTTTACAAAATAATGTAGAAAAAAGTCACATGAAATGTAGTGCTGAATTCAGGGTAGTCCCACCAGACCAATATGCTTTGTACCGTAGCATCTCTTCCCATGCTTATCCTTGATCAAGGTATGAATGACCACAGGAAAGCTTTGGGTTCTTTATTTCAACCACAGCTTTGTGAGAGCTGTTGGAATGATGTGTTTTAAGCGTTTCTGTCCCTAGTCAAGGCAAATTTTGATTATAGCCCACAGTAGACCTTATTTAGCTTTCAGAAACTCCAGCTTCTAAGCCTCCCGTGGTGTGAACTTATTGGCAAGCAAGACTATAAAATCCTGGCTTTATCTGTCCTCTTTCTAGCCAAGAACACAAGTGCTTAATGCAAAGTGTAATTAGGGCTGTTCTTCTTGCTGCTGCTGCTGCTGGTACCGTCTGCCTGCAGGTTGTTTCTGACGTATGGTGACCCTCTGGCAGGATTTCTGTGGCAAGATTTCTTCAGAGGGGTTTGCCTTTGCCTTCCTCTGAGGCTGAGAGCGTGTGACTTGCGCAGGGCCACCCAGTGGATTTAAATGGCTGAGCAGGGATTGGAACGCGGGCCTCCAGAGCCGTAGTCCAGGGCTCACCTCGCTGCCTCTGGTTTCATACCACACTAGTGGTTCTTAATCTTTTCTTTACCACGGACCCCCTTTAAATGTCTTTTGTTGCAGGGGACCCCTAAGACTTAACTCAAGATTTACAACTCTAAAGTGCCTCAAATATTTAATTAAAGTCACTCCTCCAGGGTCTTCGAATTGGGAGAGAAGGGAGAAATAAGCAAATGCACACACTCCTGTTATAATATTTTTATGGGAATGATTCTGTACAAATTTGTCTTTCTTTCTCTCTTAACTGTAGAAGCTCTTAATGTTTCTTCAAGCCTTCGCAGACCCCTTGTGAGGACATTGCCGACCCCTGGGGGTCCACTGATCCCGGATTAAGAACCACGGTACCCCACAGTTATGGCACTTTCCTCCCACATTAACTGCCATGGTGCCACCCTATGGAATCCTGGGGTTTGTAGTTTCAGGAGGGATTTATAGTCCTCTGTGAGAGAACCTTCCAGACCCCCACCAAATTACAAACCCCAGGATGCCACGGGATACAGCCATGGCCGTTTAAAGTGGAATCAAAGTGCTATAATAGTGAGAAAGAGGCCACGCTGCTCCCTTGGCAGGTCAAGTATTTCTCGTTGGTGTACCTGTTCTTTCATCCTAATGCTAAAAACGCCACTGCCTTCTTTGAATGCTATTGCAGCGTTGTCTTGTGGAAGGGCTGCGTGCTTCCTGGCCCTGCGGCAAATCTTGGAGCAGCCGAGCAAAGCCTCTGCTACTGGCTAACTTCTTCTTTTTTTTGATGTATTTCTATTTGAGATTGTAGCTACTGACAAAATACAGAAACCCCGAATCAAATGTATTTATTAGGGACAATAACAATGTAGCTCAGGAAATAAAAATAAAATGGCAATGACGTGGGCAGAGGAATAAGAACATTTAGACCAAGACAAAAGTACATTTACTGGAATTTCGTTTCAAGAAGTTACAGGAAATCTCACGTCATGGAGTTTTCCAGTAACTTTATGTTGTGCAGAACACAAGTGCTTGTTAGTGGGAAAGCTGACTCCTGGTGGGAAGAGGAGATGTGGGATTCATGTGGCTTCCCACTGCACTTCCCAGCATTCTCCACTGTTGGGTGTGCCAGTTAGAGCTTTTAGGAGTTGCAGCGCAAAAACAAGAGCCAGCATGGTATGGAGATTTGGGACCTGAACTATGACCCCAGAGAGCAGGGTTCGATTCCCTCTTTGGCCATGGAGACCTCATTGGGGGAGTAGGTTTCCATCACTGCTAAGTGGGTGTGGCTAAAGGACTAGAAGAACAGTAGGGTATAGTGGTTAGAGTGACTGATTAGGACCAGGTTTAAGTCTCTGCTGCCCTATGAAATTCTCTGGGTGACAACAGGCCACTCACCATCTTGCAGCCCAACCTACCGGGTAGGGTTGTTGTGAAGACAAAGTGGAACCGAGGAAGGGAAAAACTACAGATGCCTCTCTGATCTCCTTGGAAAGAAGAAGCATGGTGGAGGAGTGTTGTCATTAAATGAAAGACAGCACAAGTAAAAGCGATTTCTCTTCTAGGCTTGCAACATTGGCTTAGAAAGGGATCCCTTACTGATCCTTCTCCCCCTTCCTGTTTGTTAGCTCCAGCCTGTTGGGGAGTGAGAAACAGAAGCGGTCAGTGGGCTCCCAGGGTGTCGTAGCGCTGGACGCCAGGCAAGAAACCTTGGTCGACAGTCTGAGCCAGCACTCTTTGATCAGTAGGTACCCCCTTTGTCTGGGCCAATACTTTTGCAAGGATGGCGGTGGAGATTCCTAGGCTGGTAATTCCTGCTTGGTTTATGAAAGAGAAGAAAGCGTCCAGGACGTAGCAAAGGCGGGACCTGAGAGTACCTTTGAGACAGATTTGTATACATCAGTCCACTCCACTTTATCAGATACATCTGGGGTCCATGGACCAGAGTTGGAGAAAGCTGAAATACGTCAGTCAGCGTCAAAGGTACTGCTAGATAAAGATACTTCCCCGCTGGACATACTGTTCTTCTTATGCTGGCAGTCTCCTTGAAATCTGGGACGCAGACTTCCGAAGTGTCCAAAGCTCCCCTGAGTCCTGGGTGCCTGTCCCAAGAGGGCAACGGCTTGCTGGACTGGGTTCCTTTGGCCAGGGGTGCGTTAAGTGGCCACCCTGATTGTTTTTGTAGCCCTCGACCCCTCCTGTCTCCCCAGACTCCACTTTCCTGGTCCAAAATGAGGAGGAGTGGCCCCTCCTGGAAAATTCTAGGTGGAAAACTTTACCATTTAAGTATATTACAACCTCTGGATCTGTCTGCACATGCCTATTTGTGTGTCTGTAGTTCATTGTGCTTAGCAGCCCATCCAAGTTAGCATTCTAAATGGCCAACTTGGATCCAGCTCACTTTTATTCTTAATGACTGAATGAGACAGAAGCCAAAAGCGTTGGGTTGATTCATTTGTAAAATTCAGTTAATCACTTTAAGAAAAAACATGATTAATTGCATTCTTCTGGGATCCAAAATAAATTTGTCAGAAGTGCTGTTTACTTGTGTGTGCCTACGTGTAAAATTTATGTATGTAACTAAAACCCTGTGTGTCTGTGTGTGGGTGGGCGATTGGAAAACAAACCAACAGCACTTCTCCCAAGTTGGTCCTGGATCTCTCCCTCCCTCTCTCTCACATACACACATTGTAGTGTTTAACAGAACAAGATATACACACACACACACACACACACACACATATATATACACACACGTATGTATATACATACATACACACACACATATACATACACACACACACACACATGCATACATATATATATACATATACACACACATATACACACACACCAAATGTTTTGGCTTCTGCTTTCTACAGTTGGTAAAGATGAAGCTCTAAAAAGTTTTATATTTTTTACTTCTGTTTAATTGCTTCAATATAGATATGTGCATGTGTCTGTGTGTCTGTGTGTACACAGACTGATTATCTAAATTTGGACAAAGTCCTGGGGTGAGGTTTATGAACCCACTGACACAGAAGCTACCAAATGCCACTGAGTGGTACATCTGGAAAGCAGGAACTTGCAAAGGACCGATGTTCTGGTTAAGAGTGCCAGGACTGGAGAAATCAGGGTCAAAATACCTACCCAGCTATAAAGCTCCTGTGCTTGGCCACTGGCCACTCATTTTCTTTCTCTCTCATCTTGGTTTACCTTACAAAGTTGTTAGAATAATGGAAGAACAATGACGTAGGTTCTCAGAAGGACACATGATTCAACAACACACAGCTGTTCTGGGGGAGTGTTATGATTCTTCAGGGAGTTCCCTATAGCTTTTTGTGCAGTATAGTCCCACCGTTTCTTTGGGAGATATTTCCTCGGTTTTGACTCTCTGTCCTCCAGATTTCCCACTCCTGCCAACTTCAGCCCCCTGCAGCTTTTTCTCCTCTTCTGCCGTACCTGTGATGAAATTTTCTTTCCTAACATGGCATGTGAAGCATAAATGCATTCCCAAGTTTTAACTTGTGGGATGAAGCTGGCCACCAGAAGTTTAGAAAAGGACTTTGTAGTTGTGGCAGGTGTGCCTTTTTGTTTCCCAGGCCTGTTTGCCCATAGAAATTGTGTGTGTTTTAGGCGAAGACTGGCAGCTTTTAAAATCACAGGTCGTTATACAGCAGCGCCAGTCTGGATGCCGCTGCTCCATGGCTGAAGGAGCAAAAGCAGTTGGGGCGTACGGTATGTGTGTGTGGGGAGGGGGCTCTCTGCCTCACCCAGCCCCAGCACATTTATCTCAAGTGCCTTTCTGTGGTGCCATTCCTGGCGCACATAGCTGCCGGCTGTGTGCGCTGCTTATTTGCTGTTGCACCATCTGGGGCCCTGTCTGCCTCTCAGAGGCAAAGAGAAGCCTGCCACTTCTCTGTCAGGGCCACAGACGTCCCGCAGACGGACGCCCACGGGCAAGCTGTTTGTTCCTTCCTGCGTCAGGTTGGTTGAGAAAAATGGCAGGAGCTGCAGATGTGGCTTTGGAGCTGAGAGGGAGGTGGTAGCCGTCGGAGAGGGGCCTGTTTTGGACTTGGTGCCCAGTCTCTGAGCTAAAAAGAGCTGTGTTTGGAGAGGCAGAGACGAAGCAAAGATGTATTAAGTTACAAAAAGTAAAATGCAAGTGAAGACAGGGATGTGGTTATAATGGTCGGGTTATGGACCATCAGGAGAGCTTTGACTTATGACGGTCCTGTGAATGAGAACCTCCAAGAGATTCTGCCTTGCTCAGGTCCTGGAAACTCAGGGACGTGGCTTCATTAATTGAGTCAATCCATCTGTATCGTGGCACAGGCATGCCTCAGTTAACCAAGCCCCCGAGAAAGAAGCTGCTTTTTACAAAGTCTTTTCCTGCCCCCTACTTTCCTCTACATCCTCTGTCTAGGGAGAAGTTTTTTAGCAGCATCGTCGTTGGGAGAATGGTGAAAGAGAGCTGGAGAAACACGGGCTTTTGGTGTTGGGTTGCAAAAGCATATGTGTGGTAAGCAAAGCAGTGAAGCTTGAGGAGGGAAAGAGCAGGATTCGAATCTGGTTGATCCAACTGTAGCCCTGTGTGTCTGCCTGCAACGGGTGAGGTGACCGGCAGCTGCCTTTAGAATTCCCTACTGAGCATGCTTTAATAGCAAAACAGAGAGACAAACGGAGAACAAAACAAGCCTCCCCAGCATGTTAAAATAACATAGCTCTATTAAGTTTGGGCACCAAAATGGAAATTATTAGAACAGTGGAGACTTGTGAAAGAAAGAAGGAAAAAAAATAATCTCTGGATGCATTTCCAGCAAGAAGCAAATCACCTTTGCTTTCTTTAAAGCCATTGTCACAGTCTCCCAGGTTGCATAAAAGAAAATGGCTCACACGTCAAGGTGTGTTTTTCCGTTTATTGCTGTTCTCTCAAGTGTGGATGTAGCTTTCCAATTATCCTCTATTTTAGTATCATACCTGAACTGTTCTTTCTATGCTAATGCGTCAGCTGCGTGACTTTCTGAAAATGGCTCACACAAGTATGTTCTTCCCCCTTCTCTGTTTTGTGATCTGGGAGGAAGAGAACTTTGCCTAAGAGAAGCCTGCGTTGCCCTTTCAAAGAAAAGCAAAGGGTAGGAACTGACCCGTGGCGATCGGCCCCTCCAGCAACTTAGGCCGTAGGACACCCCAGCAGGCATAACTTCCCTGTGTCTGTTCTGTTAATGCAACATTTTGCCTTCTCACAATCATTCCCCTGTTGGTCAGGCGAAACTTCCAGTAGGCATGGCATAGCATGCTTTGATATGCCCCTTGATTTTGCTAGGCTGCACCACACTCCGGGGCAGCCTCTTCTACTGTCAAACTACTCTTGCCATCAGGAAGTTCCTCCCAAAGTTTAGGTAGAATCTCTTTTCCTGTGGTTTGAATCCATTGCTCTGTGTCCTAGTCTCTAGAGCAGCAGAAAACAAGCTTGGTCCATCTTCCTTATGACATCCTTTCAAATATTTGAACTTGGCCATCATGTTGCCTCTTAATCGTCTCTTCTCCAGGCTGAACATACCCAGATCCCCCAGGCATTCCTCTTGGGGTATAGTGTCCAGGCCTTGGGATGGGTGAAGCCAGTACTTCCCATGAAGTGCCCACTTCCCCTATCAGGAATCCCAGCTGAGGGCTTGAGGACTGACTAAAGAACCCCACAGCCAAATGTTGCTGTAGTTTATTCATAGACTACGGCCATTTCTGCACTACAGTGTTATAGTGCTGTTATTCCACTTTCAACATCCTGTGGAATCCTGGGCTTTGTAGTTTCCTGTGGCCAAAAAGCTCTCTGGCTGGGAATCCTGAATGCCCCTTCCTCAACTGCAAAACCCAGGATTCCATAGGATGCTGAAAGTAGAATAATAGCACTGTAACACTGTAGTGTGGAAATGACCTTAAATGGTATTATCCTGGGGCAGGGTAAACTCCAGAGTTACTGGGGCTAATTTTCAAAGTCTTCACACTCACCATGGACCATAGCAGCCCCATAAAATATATATATTTAAAAAACCAACCAGCTGGAAATGGCCAGAAGTTGGGGTTAGGATGGGGGTAAAATTTGCATTCCTCAAGGTTCCCAGGAATGGGAAGGATGCTTTTTTTAATATAATGCTGTATGGGTTTGAGGAGGGGCTGCTACAGTCCCACACCCCTGTTGTACAGCCTTATGAAGAAAAGATGGGGTAGCTTTGCTGTTTTGACTCGGCAAGAGTTTTTTCCAGGAAAGGTGCAGAGGCTGCTGCTGCTGCTGCTCCTTTAATGGCCCATGTGCAAGCCTGCCATCTGGTAACTGGAAATGAGAGAGAGAGAGAAAATAAACGAAGGCACTATGCTCTCTAAGCCATTGGGAAAGAATCGCTACGGAAAACTTATTCCCCCCGAGGGAAGGAGACAGAATGGAATATGCGATGAAGGGCATGGCTAGGAGATTTGAAGCAGGGGTAGAGCCAGGCTTAGAGCGCCGGACTAGGGCTTTGGGGGACCCAGGAAACCGTTGGGTGACTCTGGACCTCTTGGTCGCTCTTTCCCCTTAACCTGCCTCTCAGGATTGTTGTGAGGAAAAGAAGGGGAGCATACCTGCTACCTGAGGTATATTGCAGTGTTAAGGTTAAAAAAAAAAAGAGTTGGACCTCTACAAAGGATAATGAAGTATGTCTTCAATATTTAAGAGGTATTCTTAGAGGCAAAGCTGGGAAAAGCTACCTTTTTGCACTGCAGCTCCCAGTTATCATTCAGCCATCATGGCACACCCAGTTGGCACCCAAAAATAGTCCAGCAAATGGGCAGTTTGTTACTGAGTTCATTAAAAAAAGAAAGAGTTGGCTTTGCTATCATGCAACTAGTCTTGCCTTTATTGGCCTATCCTGCCAGGTTGTTGTCAGGGCAAAGTGGGGAGGAGGGAGAGGAGAGCCAGGAATTCTGTGTTGAGACCCCTGGATAAACGAGGAGATGTAAATGCAAGTAAATAATTGGCTAATTAAATTTTCTGGAGGCCATTTTATTATGCATGTCTACTTGGAAGTGCTCTTGCATCCAATGGGGCCTTTCCCCCTGTGTAGAGCAAGAGTGGAGAATATAGGGCCCTACAGATGATGCCGGATCATATCCCGCCAGTCCCAGCCAGGGTGACCCCGAGTGGGTAGGAACATTGCCGGGGTCAACGTTGCCATGAGCTCAGCCTCTGGAGGAGCAGAAGTTGTCGAGTCAGATGCCTTGCAGATCACTGGAAAGCTCCTCTGCTCTTGAGAAGGATGGGCCTGGACTGGGGGTGGGGGACAGCGGGGTCTCTTCTGCACAGCACAGTTGCAGCACTTTGATACCACTTTGAACAGGGACCCCAGAATGGTATTTAAGGTGGGGAGAGGGGCTGAACACTGGCAGGCAGCTTGTTCTTAATTTTGCCTACTTGCAGAAGGAGGGCAGACGACTTCATCCATCCTTCCTCACCCAAGCTTCCTGCAGTATGGGCATTCTTGCCAACACAGTGTGTTATTCAGAGGTGCCCCTCGTGTGTTCAGCGTAGAGCTTACTCCAAAGTATGTGGGCATAAGATAGATGGCAGGCCCTCTTCATGACGCCTAGGAGGACTCAGTGACAAACAGCTGCTGTAATCTTTCTGGAGAGCCAGATCGTTCAGTGCACTTCTGACGGATTTTGCCGGAGGAGGCCCAACTGCCCGGGTGGTCCAATTTTACCAGATCATTTTGGGCACTTGGTCTTCCCCTCCACCTTGCCCTTCCCCTGTTCCAGGATCCATGAATTAACTGCCGTGGTTCCATCCTACAGAATCCTTGGATTTATAATTTCATAAGCGTTTTAGAATTCTCAGAGAAAAAGGTCCAGTGCCTCCCAAAAATACCAACGGTGGGATTCCATAGAATTCAGCCATGGCAGTTAAAGTGGCATCCAAGTCTTGTCACCGTGTGGTGTGAAAGCAAACACAGTCTTCTCTAGGAGTGCTGCCTTTTGTGTTTGTGCTCCTAGTCCGCGGCTCTGCAGCCCATCTAAAGAAACAAGCGAGAGTTATGAAAGGCTGGATGTCGCTGTGCAGGAACAACAAACTTTGGAAGGAGAGGCGGAGCAAATACCCTTTTGCAACTCCACCACAAAAAGCAACAACAGGCTTTTGTTTTTGACTCCCTTTGCCGGTGACCTTTGAGGCACGTTGTTGTCATTTAGTGCTCCGCCGTTTCCTAAATGTGAGGAGCAGCCCGAGGACCTCTGTCACTGATCCCCTCGCTCGCTGGTTCGCTTTCTGCCTGGCCCTTTGAAGTGCCCTCCCTCGTCTATCTGCCGCCCTCCCTCAGTTCTGCCATTTGGGGGGAATCCAGGTGACGGGACCACGTGGACAATTAGCCGGGAACAAAAGGCCGAGAGCTGTTGAGCTCTCAACCTCCCCTGGGGAGGAAGCAGCTCTTTCATGTTGCCCTCCGCTGGGGAGCTGGCACTCAGGGTGCTCGGCTTTAATCTCCTCTGGCTCAGGGCTTCCATCTTCCCTTTGCCAGGTGAGCCGTCTGATTCCCCCATCCTGTTCCACAAGCCAGATGTGGCCGCTGGGCTTGTCGCCCCCTTTCCCTGCGGGCGGGTGGGACTGAGGAAGCTGCCATCCTCTGTGGCTTTGCAGGTCCTCCCCCCTGCAATCTTCCCTATGCCAGGTGTATGTAGGGCAACTTCTGCCATGCCCATACCCTTCAGCTGTGCCTATTTGGCAGGGACACTCTTGATTCATCCTCTGTCATCCTACTTTTACAGCTGCTTTTGATATGTCCCCGCTTTTCTCTCCTCCGCCACTTTCCTCCTTTGTCTTCAGTTTACTTCTGTTGCTGCAAACAGCGTTCAAAGTGCAAGAGCAGATTGCCCTTCATTTACTCAGCTGGGAAGAGGAGAGGAGGGAATGGAGTCCTGCCCATCCCAGGAGGCTCAGGCAAAAGCAAATGGCTGCACCCATCTTCGCTTGTGTGTTCCTCCTCATTAATAACTTTGTGTGATTTCCAGTAACATCAGAGCGTGGTCAAGATGGAAAAAGTTAGTATCATCCTCTTTACCAATAAGTCACATTGTCTCATGATACGTCCAAATCACGACAGCCTCAGTTTACTTACGTTGCCTGCGGGCCACTCCGTAACGGCACACTCTTGTACAGAACCAGCTTAAAAGTGCGCTAACTCACTTCCTCTGGGCTACGTCATTATGGTGTGTCAGGTGAAGTCTTTTATTATCAGAACTCGCTTGAGGAAGCCATTAGGAAGGCGCACACAATATTAAAACCTTTGCTTGAAAAATATACTGCCCACTTTCCAGCTTCCACCTACAAAATATTAATTACTTAATTCAGTAAAGATCCAAGCATGTCTCACCTGGTTCAGGGCTTTTAAAAAAGTCTTTCTTTAGGAGCGTAGGAGGCTCTGAATGCAGTCTTGACTACAAAACTCAGTTTTTCAAGTCTATTCAGTACAATGTGTGCGTGTGTGTGTGTGTGTGTGTGAGAGAGAGAGAGTTATGTTTCATAAAACGGATTGTATTAATGTGCTTAATTATCATAATTTCCAAGGATAAAATTTGGTACCTTTTTCATACATAGAGACAGAGTTACTCTCTGTGGAGACCCTCTGTGTCTAGTGCTGTTGTGCGGTGAGGTGTGCACACTTCCGTAGGACCCCTTAATTCTTTCCAGTCCTTCACATTCCGGTGTCACATTGAGGCGTCATGCTGGGCACTGGGTGAAAAGTCTTTTTGGACTTGCAGAATGTTCATTTGGACAGCTTATGTCTAAGGATCAGCCTATGCCATGAGGACAGCAAACACACAAGAAAGTGACCCTTTTCTTTTCTTTTCTTTTCTTTTCTTTTCTTTTCTTTTCTTTTCTTTTCTTTTCACTGATTCCTCAATCCACACGATTTCCCAGATTGGGAAGCTTCTCTCATGGCTCTCCTGGGCATCAGTGGCTAATTCTGGCCTTTCCCTCTCCCCTTTCAGCCGGTGTGTCTTGCTCTGCCATCATGGCCGTGGGAGTCATGGCTGCCCTTCTGTTGCACAAACACCAAGAGGTAAGAATGTGAAGGTGTGGCAAGTAGGGGTGGAAGGAATTTTACAAAACAAAACGGTCAGAGCTGGGTTTCCAGAGAGTCAGGAAGCCCCGACAAGGAGACTAATAGATGGGTGATGATCTTCACAGTTCAGAACTTGCTGTGCACGAAAAATGCAGGTTTCTTTGTGATTGATTTTTTTTTTTTGTCCAGAAAATGGCATTCTCTATGTAGAAAAGAAGCAGAACACATAATTTTCCCTGTAGAAAATAACATTTCTGTGTAGAAAACAAGTCTTGAGAATGTAAATAGCCTTTTCTGTTCAGGAAACAAATTTCTGTGCAAAAATGCTTTCTGCACAGAAAGTGATGTTTTCTGTGCAGGAAATTGTTGTCTGGGCAGAAAGTGCCATTTTATGTGCATTTTTTTGTGTACGATTTAATTTCCAGACAGCAAATAGTCTTTGGAAATGGAAAAATGGTTAAATTATTTGCATATGAAAATAGAATTGATGAATATTCACTGGAAGATCCAGGACCTTGGCCATTTCTGCACTACACTCTTATAGCGCGGTTATTCCACTTTCAACATCCTATGGAATCCGGGGGCCGGCCGGCCCGTCCCTAAACAGCAAACCCCAGGATTCCATAGGATGTTGAAAGTGGAATAACCGCGCTATAAGAGTGTAGTGCAGAAATGGCCCTCTTCTTCCTCAAAGAAGTTTTTGAAGATGTTGGATTATTTTCTTTTAAAAGGAGTGCGTGGGAGTGACAGAAACGGGTCCTGCTTCTTCCGAATCCCAGCTTCACTCTGCCCCCTAGAGAAAGTCTGCGTCTGAATGGCACTCTTGCCATTGTTTTCTGCAATGCGTTCTCCTCCTCCCATTAGTAATCCTCATAGATAGATGGGCAAACGGTGGCAGCATTAATGCGTAAGGAATGCACCTTTGTCCTCCTTGGGTTTTGGTGTGCTTGTTAAATTTAAACTCCAGTGGCCTAACGTGAACCCAAATGCCCTGGTCACGGCCGGATCGTGCCCTTGCTGCTGCGTCATGGGCAGAAACAGCCCTCATTTGCACAGCACCGATGGAGCTGCGGCTGTTCTCTTCTCCAAACGAGAGTGATTTCCTAAGGGTTATGGACATTGGAAGCAGTCTTCGTGCTCAGCAAAGAAAAGACGGGCGCTAGTTTTGCATGACGGATTTCAGTGAGCTTTAATTTTGGGGGGATGGGGGTTGGAAGGCTTATCTGGTACACCTGTAGATTCCCCAGAATATGAAGTAGTTTGGAGTTGATAATCTTTTCATTGTTTTCTCGTCGGCTGGTGTAATTATCTCAAGGGAGGTAGCAACTGTGGCATAGACAATAGAGGCAGCGGTAAAATCTGCGTGGATGCCAGAGTGAGGAGCCAACAGGAGAGCCATTGTTGTTGTTGTTGTTGTGTTTGTATTTTCTTCTTTTCTCCTGAAGGTGTCTCACAAAAATTAAATACCATTAAAAGCACACAGAAGACATCAGCAATTACTACTAAAATGCAAGCAAACTATCCATAGAATTAAAAATGTGTGTTTCTATGTGCCCTCAAGTGGTCTGTCGACTTAAGGTGACCCATAAGCCTCCCAGGGGAACAATGGCAAACCTCCTCTGAATAATAAATCTTGCCAAGAAAACCCTAGACGAGGGTCATCTTAGGGCTGCTGTCAGTTCAGGTGACTTGACGGTACAGAACAACAACAGAAGGATGCTGCCAGCTCTCCTGCACGTGGCTGATTCCAGGTGACTGAGGATATTTCTTTCTTTTTTTGCCACTGATAGCTACTTTTATTTTCCTGGCTTTTCTCCACTTCTCCACAACCCTCTCTGCACAGGGAGTCCTCCTTTCCCGACTGATGCAGGATTTTGTCTGGCTCACCGAGGAGATCTTGCTGCGTAACCATGACGTGGGTTTTGCTGGGCAGGTGCGAGACGTGGTGCTGCACGCCCTCCTCTTGCTGCGGGGCTCCTTCACCCTCCAGCTTCTCTCCGTGGGGGACGTGCTGGTGGTTCCCAAAAGGACGGAGGCAGCGGTGAGGGAGCTCAGCCAGCACAGCGCCACCCTCCTTCCGGTTTTCATCCAGGAAGCCGTTGGGGGTGAGTTATGAGGTTCACACACTTGGGTCAAGAGGCCCAGTTTGCGGTTGGCCAAGGGCTGAGAGGAATTGGGGTGGTGTTAGCAGAGCGAGCCAGGTAGCTGTGCCTTGTGGATTCCGCCATTTGCTCCATATGAACTTTCTGTAGAATTCAATCACACTCTGTCTTTGCTAAAAACATTACAAGGCAGGGCTGTATCCACACTACACAGTTATAAAGCTTTAATTACTATGGTTCCATAAATCCTGGGATTTGTGGTTCCATAAAAAGTTTGTGTTCTCTGCTAGAGAAGGCCAAATGTGTTTCAATTCTGTTTTCAGCAGGGGCCAATCTAGAAGTCCAGTCCCTTTCTATCTTCTAATTGTTCACACCAGTCAGAGCCTGAGTTATTAGTTAGGAAACAATTACTGAAGAATGCTAAATAGTACAGCTACTAAAACAACCGCAGTTCAATACGCACCAGACACACTGGCGTGGAATCCTTTGTGCAAGAAGAAGGTGCCGCTTGCCTTCATTGTCCGTAGCCTGACATTGAAGCTCAAGGCTTCTGTTTTTGTCCAGTGAGCGCTTGCCCTAACGGCAGGACCCGTCTGCCTGTTGCCCCTTTGCAGCCTGTGCCGTCAATGCCCTCCTGATGGAGCTGCTGCCTTACCTTGGGAGCCCGGAGCAGCTCGGGGATGTGGTGCTGGTCCAGGAGGAGCTGCAAAGCAAGACTCTCCTCTTGGTCCAAATGTTACAAGGAGATTTCCTCCTGTGCCAGGTAGGGAGCTCACCTTGGCTGGCCTTTCTCTCTCTTCTGCCTGTGATTTTGAAAGTTGACCACCAGAAGCCCACCAATGGCACGGCCTTTCTGCAGCAGTGGCCCTGCGGGGCAAGGAGTTTTCTCTCTGTGTAATTTCCTCATCTCTTTAGAGGAGAAAACCACATGGATCTTCATGAATCCGTACCTGTAATATTTTTGTTCGGTCTTTCAGCTAAGATTGATGTGAATGTTTTGTAGTCCTTGTTTGCTAGAGTGATTGGTCTATAGTTTTGTGTATCTAATAAATCTTTATCTTCTTCTGGAATCAAAGTGATATTGGCTCCACCCCATGGTGCTGGTCTGCCCTTTGGATCTAGTCCATTGATTATCTTTTGTAGTGGAGCCACTAATTGTTCTTGAAAAACCTTGTAATATAATTGGGGTCCTGGTGCTTTCCCTAATTCCATTTTTATTGCATTTAATTAGGTATATTAACATCAACATTATTTTAAAAGAATATCTTAAACTTTGGACTCTTAAAAATTTTATATTTGTAGGAGAATAACCATGTTGCTTTGCAATTATTTGTATATTTATTGTGTAGAACAATTAGGACATGTCATTATAAATATTTTTTCACGCCACATAGATATTTTTAGTCAAGGTATATTATAGCATATAGATATGATATATTTTTATAATGAACTTTTACTGTTGCTACTCTGTCATTTCATACAGGCATAGTGAAACTGACTGGTTTATTTTGCAAAGATAAAAGACACAAAATACAACAAGTTATTTTATTATTGGCAAATCATAATGGGTTTGCCATGACACCAGTTAAAAATGCTGTACAGGCCCACCTCAAGTCCATTTTTCTGGTCGCTAGTGCTTCCGCTCAAGAGCATACCTTACAAATCTGTAAGGCAGTGACTGTTAGTTTCATTTCCAAAAATTCGGGGCCATTTGCAAGCATTATATAGGAAGAATCCTTAAAAGAGGAACAAGGCATGTCTGTCCCTCCAGATGTCATTAGATTCTAAGCCCCCTATGCCTTCATTTCTATAGGAAGTAGCAAGGGGCAATGGGAGTTGTAGTCCAGCAATGCCTCGCTATTTCCTAGGTTCTTAAAATTTGAACCATTGATGGTCTAAAACTGAAGTCAGCAACACCGGGTAGACTTTGAAACTAAGGAGGAGGAAGATAGTGGTAGGAGTTGGTGGTGGTGGCCAAAAACGCAGGGTGGGGTTTGGGGAGATGGCGTGGTCATTGGCACACTGTAGAAAGGCTGTCTGGGGCATCCCAATGACTGCCAGGGCAGACGAGGGCGTCGTGGTGAGCCGTGTGTTGGTGTCAGTTGCAAAGCCCTTTCCTGCTTCTGCTGATTGATTTCTTGCTTTCCCCCAGCCTTGCCAGTCTGTGTATTGTTACTGCCAGCTTGCTGTAGACAAGCTGATCCAGTGTGGGTTGCTCGTACCCGAAGAGGTAAGCTCTTCCTTAGGAATGGCGGGGTGGGTGGCATCTCACTTGATCATAATGGGAACTCAGTTTTGGGGCATGAACATCTTGTGCCTCTGAACCTGAATGTCCCAAACAACTGACAGCTGAGAGACAGCTTTCCCTGCTTCTCATTAAAATCAGTGGCATGTTTTACTCATGTATAGAATAGGGACTGTTTCTAGAGCCTGCAAGAGCAACAACTGAGTCCCTTCATGGATGCTCACTCTGTGTTTGCAAATGCTGCTGATCTGAGCTTGCCTCCTTTTGAGAGAGAGGTAAATCCTGATCAGTAACTCATACAGAGTTGCAGCAGGCAGGCTGTCTTACGGTGCTCCTTTGCCCCCAAAGTGATACACCTGCCCCAGTCCTGCCAGCAAGGGCTAAAGGACTGAATGCAGCCCACAGTGCAATATCCTCCAGATAAAAGAAGCTGCTTGTTTTTGTTCTGTCCCTTCAAGTCAGCTCTGCCCGATGGTGTTCCTCTCACAGGGTTTTTCCTGGCAAAATCTACGCAGAGAGGCTTTGTCATTTCCTTTGAGGCTGAGAGAGTGGGACTCGCTCAGGGTCATCCTGGGGGTTTCTGTGGCTGAATGGGGAGTTGAACCTGGTTTCCCAGAATCCGAGTCCAACACTGAAGCCACGCTGGCTCCTGAAGAAGCTATAAGCTGCCTTCTTTTGCACAGGAGTGCCTGAGGGCTCCCAGCAGAACACATGACTGCATTCTAGCCCAGTGTCTGGGGATGGCTGTCTTGGGCCTTGTGGTTGTGGGTGGTGGCCAGTTAATTGGGCCTGATTCTCAGGGTGGAAACCCACAGGTCCCCTTCTCTTTCCTCCTGCGCTCAGGTGCCCAGCGATGCCTTGGCGTGTGACACGGCTCGCAAGCGCTTCAGCGAGAGGCTGCTGTGGAAGGCAACAGAGGACTACAGCGACAGCGATAGCGACTTTGGGGACGAGTCCAGGAACAGCCGCTTCAAAGTACGGAGGGGTCCCCTGCGCTTAACGGCACAGTTGTAGCCACTTGATCCCACTTTGACTGTCACGGCCCCATGGCCCATCCTGTGCACTCTTGGGGTTTCTGGTTCTGGTGGGGGACGTGGAAATCTCTGCGCAAAGCTCTCCAGCCCACCTCTTGGCGCTGCAGCCCTAAAGCTTTCGAGCAGAGTGTTCTAAACACCTGTGTAGCTATAGCTGTCCTTCACATTTAAGAACGCAAGAGAAAAAGAGGGACTGAATGGTACAGATTTAAGCAACTGCTGCACGCCAGCTGAGGTTCCCGGTGAATTCCGGATCCGGAAGGTTGAAGGTGCCAAGTGACCCGTGCCTTCAGTCTGTGGCCATTTCTGCACTAGGCTGTTATAGTCCTATTATTGCACTTTCAACATCCTCTGGAATCCTGGGGTTTGCAGTTTAGCGAGGGGCCTTTGAGAAGAGAAGGAATTAGAGGCTTTTGAGCCCCCCCTAAACTGCAAACCCCAGGATTCCATAGGATGTTGAAAATGGAATCATAGCACTATAACAGTCTAGTGCGGAAATGGCTTGTGACAATGGGGAAGTGAGACTACTTGCTGAAAGGCTCCCTTCTTCCGTTCCTCCTCTCGTGATAGAGCAGGGGTGGGGAAAGTGGCTCCAAAGCCTTCCAGGGGACAAAAACTTTTGAAGGAAACAGCCCCCGATGGCCCCTAGGTGTGGGAACAGTTTCACCATGCTTTGACACACACTCCCCCCCCCATATTTAGGTCCAGGAGAGGCAAGAAGTGAGCAGGAAGTAATCCTGGGTCATTTCTTGCGGCAAAATAAGGTTTCCCAGGGGGCTAGAAAATGTGGTGAAAATGCCCCCCACATCCCCAGAGGGCCTTTAGGGCTGCTTGGGGCAAAACAATTTTTGCAAGGGTGTGTGACACTTGGTGGTCTCCAGAGGGACTAAAGCATGCCCTTCTTCTCTGATGGTTGCCCGTTCCGCTGAGAAGCTACCCTCTCACTGGGGCCATAGGAGGGCACCCCAGCACCCTCGTGGGCTCTGCTTGGAGGGGAGAAAGGACAGCTGTGTTGCCCAGGCTAGCCCGTTTGGCTGTGGCGGTGCTTTGCCACTTGGGCCTTTGCAACTTGGGGAAGAAAAAACCCAAGTTCCCGGGCGGGCACACTTCCTCCTGGCAGCAACGTCGATCCTTCCCAGTTTGGCTTTATGTGGGAAGGAAGCCACGGCACCCGGGGAGGCCGCCCTCCTTCCTCGTCCCCGTTGTATAAAGGGAACATCAAATTAGCATATAAATTCCTGCTTCTTTTGTTTCTCGGCACCCACATGACACATCCCAAGTTCACAACCTGTCTCTTCAAATGCCAGCTGTGTGGGCGGCCGCTCCAAGAACCTTTCCTGTGTTCTTCAGAAAGGGGAGCAAAGCGCTCTGCAATTATGGGGCTGAGGCTCAAGACGGGGTCCTCTGCTCTTAACTCCCCCACTGGTGGCACACCTCATTTCACCGACTCTTGGCTCTCCATCCCATTGAGCAGTGCTCAGACTTCTGGAGGGGGAGCGCCCTCTCATGGACGCAGGGAGGCGGTGGTTTCTCAGCGCATGTGCAAAAAGTTTCCCTGAGGTTTCCATATTGGGGCGGTGGGGTATACAGATGCAAGGCGTGCCCCAAATTGCTCCTTTGCTTCCCCCTCCTTCCCCCTCACCTCTTTTCATCAGTCTGCCCTGCTCTGAGCTGGAGCCGGCTATTATTTCAGGCATCTCCAAGACTGGATTTGGTACTGAAAACCGACCCACATCACTGCTGTGCAACAGGCTTTGTTTGTGGTAAACGAAGCAGCGGCAGAGGAAGCATCACAGCCAGCTGTTGTCATCATCACCATCACCATCTTATCATCATTATTCATAGCCTGCTTTTCTCCCAATAATGGGACTCAAGGCAGCTTAAACATATTTTTTAAAATGCAGATTAAAAACCATATAAAAACGTTAGCTCAGGAGTAGTCAAAGTCCAGTCCGTGGGCAGTCCCTGAACCCCCCACCCTTGGTATCCTCCAAAAGCCCCCAATTTTTTGGACCAATTTTCAGGCTATCGCCGTCCCAGAACACCTGAAGGGCTGCGGGATCCCCTCCTCCTGTGAAGCAGCCATTCCCTCTACAGTCGCTGTGCAATGGCCGTTTGGAGGTCTCGAGGCCTTGACCTTTCTCCTTTTGTGAGCCAGGTGGAAAGCAGCTGCACCCTGTTCACGTTTGCCTGCTGTCTTCTGAGCCCACTCCTGAAGACCTTGGAAAGAGCTGCCGCCTTCCTGGGGGAGCTGAAGGGCCCTCAGCGAGGTAAGCCTTGGCATGGTGTCCTTTGATTTGTCTGGCTCTTTACAGTCGTAATTACCTCCTAGAAATGCTTGGAGAAGGTTCGCAGGGTTTGCACTTAAAGGGAGTCCCCCCCCTTTTAATCATGTGTGAAAATAATGGAGCAAAATCCTCTTGCTGGATTATGCTGATGTAACTGGGGGTTACACTTGTGCCAGACCTTTTCTTTCCTCCGCATTTTGCAAGGAAGCATCCACTACCTCCTTGCACAGTGCTTTTTCCCCAGACCGTACCTGGGCCACCTGTGTAACCGTGGCCCGCGAGGGTGCAGCTGCTTGGGTGCAGCTACTCAGTGGCCAGGAGGGTGGATCTGCTGTTATCCAGGAGCCCTGTCCCATAGTTAACTTGGCAGCACGTGTACAGACTCCTGTGTTGGTTCTTCTCCTTCAACAACCCTCTCCACACTCCATCTTTTTTCGTGGTCTTCTAACTCTACATTGTCCTCCCACCACCAGAGTCCCAATACCTAGAAAACCTGCATCAGTTCCTGGTGAGGAAGGCGGAAGAGGATTGTTCGTTTGGTGAGTCCATTGTGGGCCCCGGGCGGGTCAAATGGCAGCCACGTTCTCCTTGTAGGACTTTGGTTGTGCAGTGAGTCAGAGACTGAACTGGGAATTAGGAAGTCCCTGATTCAAATCTCACCTCTGCTCTAAGTATTACGGCAGATGAAAAAAGGCTTCCGTTATGGCAGTTCTACAGCTTGCTGGAGGAGACATGGTTCCGTGGGTACCTATTTTCACATCTGGTGTTCTTGTGCCTTCATTCAGTGCTTTTGGTCAACAGGAGAAAGTAAACTTTGCCATTTACGACAGGGCATGTCACTCTGTGTATATAGTTTTCCTTTGCACAGAATAGACTCAGAAGTCACATGGATGCAAGACTTTAGACTCTCTGCTGACTTATGCAGTGTAATGATCCTTTACACACATGCAAAACATGTTGTGGAGTGGTGCATAGTGGCAGCGGGGTACAAAAGAGAACGCTATCTCAAAACCAGAGGAAGCTGCCCTGTGTAGTCCTGAGAAAATGAGGAGTTGGTAGGGCAGATTTCTTTTCGGACAGAGGCAACCTTTGCTACTGGCCCCCATGGTTTCAGCACCCACAGTCGTTTTATCCCAGCTGCTGTGGAACTACTGCCTCTTATGTTGGTATATAGTTACAGGAAACAACAGAATTACAGTGTGTGATGGATCACTGACAGTGTACACTGGGCATGGGAAGAAGCATCGGTTCAGGAACATACAATGGAAAAGAAAAGGGAAATTAATACAAGTCAAAATGTATGCCATAATCCTGATTTGGTGCAGTTAAACTTTGTTGCTGGACTGAACAAGACTGCAGTGCATACAGACCTTATTATTCTTTGTTGGTTGCCAAAATGTGGAGACCAAGATCAGCACTGAGCCTAGATAATTGGTGTTCTGTGTGTTGTTGTGGTTGTATTATTCATTTATATTCTGTCTTCCTTCCAGTAGTGAGACTCAAGGCAGTTAACAACATAGTTTACAACAATGCAGATTAAAAACTCTCCAAAAGCTTCAACAGAAGTATAAATACAAAAGTTATTTTTTTAAAAAAAATAAAGCTGTTTATAAAATTATAACATTAAAAACAATAACATTTATTAAATGACTATATACAAACCTTTAAAACAGCACTGCACAGCATTAAAAGCCCATCCCAGTGAGTTTCTAGAAGTCTGACAGCATAAAAATGCTTTAACTTGATGGTAGAAGGAAAGCAAGGACAGAGCCATCCTGGCCTCCATAGGGAAGGAGCTGCAGAGTCTGGGAACCACCACCGAAAAGGCTTTGTCTCTCTTGTTCCCACCAAATGAGCCCAAGAAGGTGGCAGGAAAGAGGGGGAGCTATTTTGGAGAGCCTAAGAGCTGGTGGGGCTCATAAAGGCATCCACGAGCAGCCCTTGTTATGTGCCTTCAGGTCAGCTGTAGCTTATGGTGACCCTCAACAAAAGGGTTTTCTTTGCCAGATTTCTTCCAAGGCTGCTTGCCATTGCCCTCCTCTTAGAATGAGAGAGTGTGACTTGCCCAGGTCAGCCCGTAGGTTTCTGTGGCTGAGTGTAGATTTGAATAGCCCTGGTGGCGCAGTGGTTAAACGCCAGTACTGCAAGCCACAAGGTTGTGAGTTCGATCCCGCCCGGCTCCAAGGTTGACTCAGCCTTCCATCCTTCCGCAGGTCGGTAAAATGAGTACCCAGCTTGTTGGGGGCATGTATAGAAATGTTTCGAAATACATGCTATTTGTAAGTTGTTCACCGCCTTGATCCATATGGAGAGGCGGGATACAAATAAATAATAATGATAAATAATAATAATATTGGTCTCCCAAGCCTGCTAGCCAAATATCCAAAGCGCTACACGACACTGGCTCTTGTTGTTGGTGTAGTGGCGTCTGGAATTTGGCTCTTTCTGAAAAGTTAATGCGTGGAGCAAAACAGAATCAAGAAAGCATTGACGCCTTCTGGGAAGCATGGACTCCTTTGAGTTTATTTCTAAAGTGAGACAGAAAATCAAAGAAAACATCCTCCAGTGTCTCCTGGCTGTGTGCGGAGAGTCACTCTGAGTGACCCTGCCTTTTGCCCGCCTGCCTGCCTGTTCTGTATAGATTTGTTTAGGTATCTTCTGTTGTGCTCCGTTATTTCGTTCTTCTTGAGCAATATTTATTTAGATTTTTTTAAAGAAACTGATGCCTCAATCACCGAAAGCCCCTCTGGGCACATGGGCCTGATTTAAAAGAGATGCAGCCCCTTAAATCCAGAAGTCTGGCCTCTTCCGCTCCCTAATAAAACTGTGGGAGTAAGGTTTTGTTAGCACTGCTGCAGCAAACCTAAACTGGCATAATTGCCCAGGAGACTCTTGGGAAGGACTGTTCTGTAGTGGGACTGGAATTACTCACCAGAGCCAGCGTGGCAAAGCGGTTTGGGCATTGGAGTGCATCTCTGTTGTTGCACGGATTCAAATTGTGTCCAACTTAGGGAGACCCTAAGGTGAACATCACAGGATTTTCTTGGCAAGATTTGTTCAGAGCGGGTTTTTCCTTTGCCTCTCTCTGAGGCTGAGAGAGTGTGACTTGCCCAGGGTCACCCAGTGGGTTTCTCATGGCCGAATGGGGATTCCAACCCTGGCCACCAGAGTTGTAGCCCAACATTCAAAGTACTACACGACACTGGCTTTCCACACACCGTGCTTGCTAGCTGCAAAACAGAGGGGGAGTTGAATTGGGACTTTCGTTAGGTAGGGAGCATTTAACTCTTCCCCCTTTTTAGGGGCACCATGTTTGTCTGGGTGGAATATTACATTCTCTCTCCCTCTGTGCTGTGATTCTGTCTGGGGTCCCTGGGGTGAAAGTTTGGATTAAAAAGCAACTAGATAGCCATGCACCCTTTGACCCTAATGGACGATCCTTCGCAACTTCAGGGCGCTGCCGGCAGCTCCTAAGCGTCCTCCGTGGAACCCACCATGGTAAAATGTATTTTTTTGGTAGTTTAGAGGCAATTTAAATAGTCCGGAGCAAAAGGCTAATGACTAACCATGCTCATGAGCAGAGATTCTGACGTATTTTAAAAGGGCAAGTCTGGAAATAACATCTTGTTGTTGTTGTACGGCATCCCTAAGGTGAAGACCTATCACAGGGTTTTCTTGGCAGAATTTGTTCAGAGGGGGCTTGCCTTTGCCTCCCTCTGAGTCTGAAAGAGTGTGACTATGTTAAATACGGTAGGGGCTGTTGCAGTAGAA